>VYZW01001198.1:0-13844 GCA_013401315.1 Balaeniceps rex | reverse complement strand
TAAAGGTCCCTTCCAACCCAAAGCATTCTAGGATTCTAATACAGACAGGGTAGTGGTCGAAACTTGGCTGATTTCAGAGTATCCTGGTTTTTCAAGCTGGCTGTGGACAGCATGGAGAACACAGCTGTGATTTTGCTTGTTCATAAGAGAGTGGAGCTTGATTTTTCCATGGTGGTACAGAAATACGGCAGTAGAGACCCGGTCCAGCGGGAGGTTGATCATAGCCTTAGCTTTGTAGCACCATCCCAAATTCATTGCAACCTCAAAGGTTGTAATATGAATCCTCAAAGGATGGCCTTTAATTGTACTTGACTCATCAAAATAAAGGAACGTGTAGGTTGCTCTGTTGAAATACCTTCAGCAAAAGTTCCTCTAAACCCAAAATGTTCTCTCCTGAGGATGCCCAGAGCAGCTGTACTTCTAAAAATAACAAGCTATGGGTCCAGAAAGATCTGAATTTCAGGAATACCTTGAATAATTAGATCTACAAATTTCCTGGGGGAAAAAAAAAAAACTGTTGATAAGGCTGTTGCTCTTTCCTGGCTCCCCTTTTTAAAGTTCACCTCCTTTGACCGTTGACTGGTGTAACGGTACCAGACGTTCCTGCTGATACCCTGCCTGAGTACGTCCTGTCTGCTGGAAATAACTGTGCTCCCTTTCCTCTGGGATCCTGCTTGCTTCTCTTTTACTCCGCCTTAAAATGAAAGCTCATCCGTACCCGTTGTTCACTTAGCACACCCATGTTTTTTTTTCCCCTTGGGTTTCTACTTTTTTCCTTCTCGCCTCCGCTGAAAATTGAGATGAAATACTCGTGTAAAAACTTGAGTTCATTACAAGTTCTGGATAGCTGTTTTGCTTAGCTTTTTTTAAAGCCATTCTTTATAAGGAGCAAATAAAATGCAAAATGTGTGGGTTTCTTCTGGAAAAACCAGCATCCTTTCATGGCTGAAAATGTAAGAGCCTGATCCCGAAAGGTACCATAGCCCTGTGCTCATAAAAGAGACTCTGCAGGGGGCAATTGCCGAGATGGATGGGAGCAGGATGGTTCTGCAGAGACCGGTGACTGCTTTATCATCGTGAATAAAATGTTCGGGCTTTTCTTGTCAGAAAACACAGCATAGGTTATATTAGTCAATTAACCTGGTAACCTGAATAGCTGTTTTTCTTTTGCGTGAGAGCCTGTGCTACTGCATGAAAAGGTTTTCCTGAATTCCTCTGGCCGTTTTTCTCCCATCAGTAACACACTATTCATTTTGGATTGTCCCTTACTCAACATGTATGAATTTAAAGAATCACTGGTACGAAACCCTGCATTCTGGACATGAGCCAGCAGTGTGCGCTCGCAGCCCAGAAGGCCAACCCTATCCTGGGCTGCATCCCCAGCAGCGTGGCCAGCAGGTCGAGGGAGGGGATTCTGCCCCTCTGCTCTGCTCTGGGGAGACCTCACCTGGAGCCCTGCGTCCAGCTCTGGAGCCCTCAGCACAAGGAGGACATGGAGCTGTTGGAGCGGGTCCAGAGGAGGCCACAAAAATGCTCCGAGGGCTGGAGCCCCTCTGCTCCGAGGCCAGGCTGAGAGAGTTGGGGCTGTTCAGCCTGGAGAAGAGAAGGCTGCGGGGAGACCTTAGTGCGGCCTTGCAGTGCTTCAAGGGGGCCTAGAGGAAAGGTGGGGACAGGCTTTTTAGCAAGGCCTGTGGTGACAGGACAAGGGGTGATGGGTTTAAACTAAAGGAGGGGAGATTTAGGCTGGATAGAAGGAAGAAATGTTTTACCCTGAGGGTGGTGAAGCACTGGAAGGGGTTGCCCAGAGAGGTGGTGGAGGCCCCATCCCTGGAAACATTGCAGGTGAGGTTGGACGGGGCTGTGAGCAACCTGATGTGGTTAAAGATGTCCCTGCTCACTGCAGGGGGGTTGGACTGGATGGCCTCTACAGGTCCCTTCCAACCCAAAGCATTCTGTGATTCTGTGATTCATTCTATGATTTCTGCACCGTTTGTCCTGGGCGCTGTGAGATGAGCAACCTCGGTGGTCTCCCATCCTCCCTGCTGTTTTTCCCCTCCACCATAGACCGTCTGTTGAGGGTTTTTTTTTTACTGTCAGCTTCTCTTGATGTCTGGTTGCACCAAAAACTTCAGGTGTTGTTTCAACACTTCCCATTCTGCGATTGCTTTGACTTATGATTTTTTTGGAAGGAGTTTTTCTACTGATAGTGTTGGGGAGGTGGGAATCAATGTAAATGAAAGTTGTGCAGGTTCTCACAGTTTGTGGTTATTTAAATATTAAAGGCCAGCGGTGTGTTCCAATACATGCTTTTTGATGTGTTTTTATTGTAAGTCTGTCAAACGTTTTGCCTTTAAGATCCTCTTCAGACCTATTTAAAATATTCCCAGGTTGTCCTATTAATTGTGTGATCTAGAAACCTTTCAAGGTTTGCTTGAAAGAGTGTTGAGGTTCATTATTTTAAATCTCAGAAAGCCAATCATTAGGAGAGAGGGTAAGCCAGGTTCTGGGGTATCTTGATGTTAACTGCTGTTGATTTCTAATGACATGCTCAACGTCTTGACTTAGGGAAATGCCACAATTTCTCCCTTACAACATAATAAAATCTTTTAATTAAAATTTTGACACGCCAAACAAATATCAAAGCATATATACGTGCACAGGTTAAACATGCACAGTGCATGCCTCAGGGGAAAGAGTGACATTGAGGTTACAGAACAATTCTTTCTCAAATTTATTCTTAATTTTGGGGGGGGGAATTTTGTTAACCCGAGTTGTGCTACACCAGAAACTGGTGTTGGGAAAAGGATGTTCTCCCTTAGGCATTTGCTGCTTTGCTTGCAGCTTGGACCTTTGGTTTTACCTGGTTTGGCCAGTGTTATGCTGAGAGTCAGCTGGCTTTGGGACAACCCCGAAAGCGATGGCTTTCCTTGGGCGGTTCAGAAAACGAAGGCAATAACGTTGCTGTCAGCATTGCTTTTCCCACTGCTCGTGTTGTAGCACGTCTCTGCCTTCGCAGCGCTGCTCGGGGTTTTATTTCTTGAAGCTACTGTTGACTTCAGTAGGAGTCATGTTGCCAAATTGCACATTTTCTGTAGTAAACTAAACTTCCTTCAAAGAGCTAATAGCTTTTAGTTCGTAAGTCTCTTGGACATCTTCATCAGGACAGCTTGTTCTTTGATTTTATAGCCATTAAACAAAGCGCTTTATGATAGCTGAAGGGGACAATTGCAGGAACAACAACCCAGCAATCTGTTTCACACTTGCTTTAGTCTGCAATCTGCCGGTGCGCTTTAAATATTCGAAAACTCCTCGCGTTCTTTTACCCAAGTGTGAGTTACACACAAGTTTGCTTGCAAATGCTTACTACAGCTCCGTTTGTGTGAGTTCGTTGGGGTTTTTTTGCTTTGTGACAGTATCTACAATCTGCTCCGAAATGCCTTTTTTTTTCTTTTTTCTTTTTTTTTCTTTTTTCTTTTTTTTTTCTGTTTTTTTTTTTTTCCTTTCAGAAAGTAAGCAAAACTTTGCCACTTGCCTTTTATGGTTGTGAAATTTTATTTTTTTTTTTATTAGACTGAGAACCATAGGGGCTTATATACCCACCCAAGCTTAGTTGCATCGATCCCATCGTGCCTTCCTGCCACCTTGCCTCAACCCCAAGCTTACAGAGACAGTCTTCCATTTTTCTACACAAAAAAAACCCCAAAACTAAAAGATGGCTTGGCAAAGACAAGACCATAGAAGGTTTATGAGTTCAAGAAAATGCTGATGTAATTAGTTTTGTCCAAATGAGTTGCACCCTGGATAGCAGCATCTTCCTTTTGCCTTTGTGCTCTGTCCTCTTCTGCTGTGCTGGATGTGGGCAGTGTATCTTCCCGGGTTAATTGGGGCATGATGCATTTTGTGGTGTTTTCTTGAGCACTTTTTCAGTGCTGTAGATGATCGGTTAGGGTTTGGAGTGTCAAATTGCCCAGAATTAATGGGAAAATGCGGGTGGTGATGGTGGGAAGTATAGAGGGCATTTAGTAGTGGCTCAATCTTGCTTAAAAATAGAGCATAACTGGTATTGCTGCAGCGAAGTAGTAACGCTAAATGTGTAAAGCTGCGTACAACAAGTGGTTTTAGGCAGTTGCTGCACTTAAGGGTGAGGCTGCTGGTTTTTTACACGCTCTACAAAGTGTATGCCTCTTTCCTTATTAAATAGGGGCACCGAGTCCCATCAGAGCCATTGCTTCTGGGAATTAGGGCTATGGCTTCTGCATCCACTCATAGGGTTGCGTAGCTTGCTTTTATATCAGAGATTAGCCGCTGAAGCCAAAAAGAAGCGTGTCCACAGCTCAGCTAAAATTGAAATGCTGTTTCCAGCCCAGCTGTATGGGAAGTCTCTTTTTTTGTGTTAAAGAAAGGGACCTGCATCTTAATGCTTAAAAGTGCTTAAGAGTACAATAAAAAGATGTCTTGTGTCACGAAGGCTTGCAGAGATTTACCCGGGAAAAGGTTTTCTATTTTAATAGAACATATTGCAACAAGGACACGCTTGCCATTTGATACATTCGCTGCAGTCAGAAGGGAAACAAACAATAAAAAAGATGATTATTCAATAGGCACCTGACAGCGTTTTGCTAGCGCTGTTATAAAAAATATCAAATTCTTTCTTACAATAGTTATATACTGCTGCTAGTTGAATTTTAAAGTGGATCCCACGAATCCTATGGAGTCCTGTCATGCCCCGGACAGGTGATGACAAACAACTGGGTATCGCGGCTTAAAAAGGAAATAACTGCTTCACGGAGCCCTAAGCAGATGTGTTTTCCCTCACAAACGAGTCAGGCTAAGACCGTGTGTGTAGCTTCACTTGCAATAACCCGTTAAGTTATAGTAATGTGAATATTTACAATTATCTCTCTGTACCCTAAGCCCGTTAAAACACCAGGAGGTTATTTTTCCATATTCATTGATATCCCTTCGTATCGGGTAGAACCTCTCAGAGACGTGGTTTTTTTCATCTTTGTGTTGGAACAATATGATAATAATATTTTTCTGTTTATTAAATTAGCAACTACTCCGTGAGATGCAACAGATGGCAAGTCGCCCCTTCGCCTCCATCAACGTTGCCTTAGAAACAGATGAAGAGCCGCCAGATCTCATTGGGGGAAGCATAAAGGTGAGAGCTGGTGCTTTAGGATGGTTCTTAGCACAATTAATCATGGATGCTCGTTTTAAACTGTGGTTAACGCAATAAGCCCAAATCCTCTCTTTGTTATTTACCTGCAAGAAACCGTAAATCCGGGAGGGCCAACAGAGATTGGTTCTCTTTGCTTTTATCCTTTCAGATATGCATTTACAACTTTTGGGTTGGTTTAGATAAAAGTTACGCTGTTCTAGGGTATGAGCTTTTGTGTTTGCCTTGTTAGTTTTTATGCCTTGTAATAGAGAAGAACACAGCTTTACCCGGTAGAACATTTGGCTAGAAATAGCTATAGGTGCTGCAAATAGAAACCGTTTTTCTGCTGTATCTCAAAGCAAACAGGAATATAATCATCTGCATGTACTTTAATAGCGCGAACATATTTCTGATTATAAATATATGTTCAAATACACCTTGCGATGCGCAAATAGCGTGGAGAAATCATTGCCTTACAGCAGGCTGGCGCGTTCTTCGACACAACACGTTGTATTTTCAGGAAAAGCGTATTTAAAAGGAGACTAATGAATTAAAAGATCTTTTTAATGTGATGCTTTGACTAGCAGACTTTTAAACAAAAAGAAAAAATTAAGAACCTGAGAAGACTGATTATTTTTGTTTCCTAAGGTAGCTGGTTTGTTTTATTTAGACTTTAGTTTTTTGGAATTCTTCCTCGCTAGTCCGGGCACAAAGTTTCTCACCTTTATTACTGTGACAAGCGAGCAAGTTCTCCTTTCCTATTAAAAAATGTGTGTGTTTTAATTATTGTAAAGCACGTGAAAACAATCTGACCCAAGAACTTCTGTTTGGTGAGTAATAATATTTAAGTCTTGGCCTTAGTATCAGGAAATGCCGCAATTAAGGCTGCCTGTATAGCCTTAGCTATTCCTTATTTATCTGGGAATATCGTCTTTCATGGCAAGTCGTAGCACTTTTTTCACCTGATTGGTGTCCTGCAGCATCTCCTTCACTGCGTAGAAGAAGCTTTTCAATATACTGTCTTAGTTTCATAATTTGTTCTGGTTATTTACTATGTTCCATCCAAACCTTTAGTCCCAAGCTTGAATGAGTCCTGTGATTGCCCCACGTTTGAGTGCTTCATGAATTAATCGTTCCCTTTCTCTGAAATCAGGGATTATTGTCTCTGTTTTGCAGAGATGAACCTGGGAGCGTAGTGAAAATAAAGTAAAATTTTTCGAAGGTAGTCAGTAATTTGGGGTAATTGCTGGGGTAATTAGCTTAGCTTAGCTGCCCTGTCTCTGGGACGTCTCTTGGAGGCTCTGAGTGGTTCTACTCCCCTTTGACTTTCATTTGACTCCAGATCATTCCGTTTTTCTTGAGTTTTTATAATTTCTCTAGTTTTGTTACACGAATGGTAGGCACTGGAAGTCGTTAGCCGCTAATAGCTCACCAAGACTTTGAAATACATGCTTGTAAAATTGGATTGTCACTCAACAAATTAGAATGAGCCTATTTTTTCATTGCTTCGTCGAAGAAGCCGTGGGATGTGTATGGATGTTCCCATGGGGCTGGAGGCAGATTTGTGAGGCTGTAGCCTGACAGCTGATGCTTTTCGCTTGCAGTCTGTCTGTCTGTCTGGGGGCAGTCCCCTTCCCCTTCCATTTTCTGGAAATAAGCTAACTAAAAGCACCTCTCCTGTAGGATCAGGCCAGAACAAAGCTGTCCCAAACTTTTTAATCTCTCTGACAAGTTTGTCTATGCTCGTAAACTACAGAGAAGATCGTAAACTTTGGATCCCTTGTGTTCCAGTTCGTGTGTTATCTCTCCTCTTGTTCAGCTGGCAGTGCTTTTACCTTTTCGTTTGGGCTTTGTTGTTCGCTTTCTCCTCCGTACCTCCCTGCTTTTTGTTTTCTTCTCAGTTTCTTCTTCGATTATAGGAATGTTGAACTCTTCTCTTTTGAAGTGCTTCCATAGACAGCACTGCAGACAGGATTTCATCTTTCTCTCACCTGCAGCTAAGCCTCCTTGCTTTCCCATGTCAGCCGTCATCATCCATATCTCACTTGTCTGACCTCCTTGGGTTACTCAAGAATGGATGGAGAAGCCGGTTTTAAGCATAATAAGTAAGACTGTGGACAGACGTCCTTTTCCAGACCCAGAAAACTGCTGATTGCCGTCAGTGCTGATAACTCATACAAATGTTTCTTAATCCACTTCAAGCCTAAATGAGACGGTCTGCTTCAGGCAAATAGCACAAACCTTGTACAGTAACCTGAAGCCAAGTAGGGAACGTGGACATGGACAGTTGTGCCAGCAGGTGACTTCATCTGCTGGAAGATCTGGGTGCAGAACGAGGACGCTTGTCCATGACAAGGAGAGTTGCTAAATTTTGGGGTGTTTTATATAGGTTTGTATCATCTTGGGGAATTTGGATAGGGGATAAAAGTATGTATAAAAGTCTGGAGTGTTTCAGCAAAGTTGAAGTCACATGGAGACGAGAGGAGGCTCAGGAAGTTTGCGGGTTGTGAGCAACTTGGGGAATGACACTTCCGAGATAGTCTGGCCTGTTGGATGCTCCGTATAAATGAATTTTAAATAGAAGAGAAAAAGTAGTTGCAATATCTATGGGGTGAACTTTGGGTTTTCTCCTCATCCCTTTTGCACCTTCATGGGGAAAAAAGCTCTTAGCAGGAGGGAGCTGCAGGAAGACGGGCTGGGACGATACAGAAATGTGGAATTGTGTTTTTCTTTCTTTTTTTTTTTTTTCTGTTCTTTAATTATTAGCCAAGAAAAGAGTGAAGAGAAGTGTTGCTATGTTGTTGGACTGTAAGCCATTCTCCAGTTACTCTGCCATTCGCTGTGTCAAAATTTGAGAGCCTTCGTTTTAATGCAAGAAATCCAGACTTGCGTTATCATAAATGCATTGATGTTTTTCTTTTCCCCATGTGAATCAAAGCCTTTGGTTAATGACGAGTTAATTTGAGGGTTACAAAGGAGAAGTGGAAAATGGGACGTCTTGTCTGCAAGAGATTAATTTCCTTTTCCATTGTGTATAGCCAGTTGGCAGCCAGTGTCAAGCTAGTTCCATCCTAAGCTAATGTTTTCCAGCTGGACAGTATTAGAACCGTGTTTTCAATTAGGATTTTTCCTGGGGTACTTAGAAGTAATAGAAAGTGATTTACCTGCAGGGAAACTATTCATATTACAGTCTGCAGCTAGGCAACACGTAACTAGCTGCTTTGGTTTATTTCCCACTCAACAAATACCCAGTGGATCACAAATCTACCGCTAAATTTGCTTAGTTATTACAAAATCCATTGGCTTTTCTCTGCAGCTTTTTGTGCGTTCTGAGGTGCTGCCTATCGCAATTTGTTTTCCAAGAGTATTTAACGTCCGTGGGTATCTCGGACTCATCCAAGTGTCTGAATGGGTATTACGGTAACTCAGGCTTTTTTAGGTCTTGTTATCTAATTAATCTAAGTTTTGTAGTCCTCTGCAGCGATTTTTAAAAGAAGCTTTCCTGAAAGAATTTGGAAAGTTTATAATTTTGACATTGATTTCCAGGTATCTTGAAGCTGGTAAAGGCACAAAATTAACGCTTGTAGATTCTTGGGAAAAACACATACGCAGCATAGCAAGGAATCACAGAATCATAGAATGGTTTGGGTTGAAAGGGACCTTTAGAGGCCATCCAGTCCAACCCCCTGCAGTGAGCAGGGACATCTTTAACCAGATCAGGTTGCTCACAGCCCCATCCAACCTCACCTGGAATGTTTCCAGGGATGGGGCCCACTTAGCTTGAGCAAAACACCTACAGGATCAACAAGAAAATTGTTGCATTAGAAAAATTTATCCTTAAGTTGGAAAAAAATTGTCTTGGAAGCTTTTGGAGGATTTGAAAAACACTCTTGTAGAACGGAGCATTTGCCTAGTAGAGCTGGTCCGTAGAGCAGCCTTTGCAGTGCTGTGTCTGGGGATCCAACGCGCAAAGCCCGTGCTAAGAGGTGATTATTTTTGCACCCGTGATCGACAGGCCACATCTATAGTTGCCTAAATGGAGTGAGAGAAGTAGTTGGTGAGCAAAATCCTTGTGAAGTTCATTTAGTGTGTTCTGTACCTTCATGCCGACATGCATTTAATTCTGCTGTGTTAGGCTTCTGAGGGCAAAATAGCTTCACTGCAAATCCTTAATCAGACATCAGCTCACCAAGCTGGCTGATTCCTTAAAAATAGCAGAAAAATTGATGGAAAATAGCATCTTGCTCTAGTAATTAGTTTGCTTTGTTATGGAAGAAAGTGCTGTTGAGTGGTTTAAAGACTGCCAGAAGGTCCCATCTGTTCAAGAAGTACAGAGATGAAGTGGTGGGCTGATTTAGGAGTGGGCAAGGGATACCACAGATTTATATTTTCAGTCTACTTGTATTTCGCATCTGAGCGGTGCCCTTGTTAAGTTCTTTTTGCATTGCCATGAAGCTGCAACCATCAGTAATGAGCAGAGAAGTGAGTAGTTAGAAGTCCTGTGCCAGAGGGCGATGGGTTTGGGGAAGCTGCAGGGGTACCACTGCGGTGAGGAATGATTTTAAATGAAACATCGTCCAGCTCCACCACTTCTACAGGGTGACATCATCTTAATTTTTACGTGTAGCTCTATGTTGGGCTGTTTCATGTGATGAGAGAAGTTAAGCGAAGAACGACTAAAGGCCAAGGAACTGATGGTTTTTAGGGCTGTTACGCTGTTATTGGTGACTCATTTCCCCCTTAGTTCACTTGTTATTGACCCATTATTAGTCTATCAAATTTGCTGATGGACCAGCTTCTGTGACCCCCTCCCAAGCCACTTCACTTAAAATGAGCTGGGTTAGCATAAGCACAGCGAGCACGAATTGTCCCACTTCCCCAAGCCACCGAGCTGAGACCGGGAGTCCTCGTGCAAGCAGGCAGATTGGGAAGGAAGGCAGCCTTGAGCTGTGATATGCAAAAGTTTCAGTTTTGGGCCCTCAGTACAAGAAGGACATTGAGGTGCTGGAGGGTGTCCAGAGAAGGGCAACGAAGCTGGGGAAGGGTCTGGAGCACAAGGGCTGTGAGGAGCGGCTGAGGGAGCTGGGGTTGTTCAGCCTGGAGAAGAGGAGGCTGAGGGGAGACCTTATCGCCCTCTACAACTGCCTGAGAGGAGGTTGTAGTGAGGTGGGGGTTGGTCTCTTCTCCCAAGTAACAAGTGATAGGACGAGAGGCAATGGCCTCAAGTTGCGCCAGGGGAGGTTTAGATTGGATATTAGGAAAAACTTCTTCACGGAGAGGGTTGTCAAGCACTGGAACAGGCTGCCCAGGGCAGTGGTGGAGTCCCCATCCCTGGAGGTATTTAAAAGCCGGGCAGACGAGGTGCTTAGGGCCATGGTTTAGTAGTGGCCAGGTACGGTTGGACTCGATGATCTTAAAGGTCTTTTCCAACCAAATGAGTCTGTGGTTCTATGAAAAGTAGTCTTAAGTAGAAATGGCCAGGCTATCGAGATGCGTTGGAGGGGGACAGAGCAGGTTAGGGTTTTTCAAGGGTGGTATAAATAAGCTGAGAGTCATTCATTATCCTCAAAAGGATACTAGTTGGAAGAAGGGGATGAAATTGAGGCGGGGGAAACGTAAACTGAGTAATCTTAATCTGATGTGGCAGTTGCTGGAGATGGTTCACGCGCAGCTTTCGAGGCCAGAAGGGCTGGTTTTATTTCGCCTGACCTGTCTAAGGCAGGCCGCTTGGGCTTGCTAGCTTGCCTTTTGAAATGCAATTTAATTTCTAATGTATTATTTCTGGGGTTTCTAGCATTTGCTGGTGCTAGGAGCTTTTCCCTGCATTAAAGCTAAGGCGTCCAAAGCACGTCAGTGTGTAGCTGTCTCCTTGTCTTTAGCAAAAGCCCTTCCACTCTTTAGACTCGGTCCCTGTGCGCGAGCGGGTGGCAGGAGCTGTCCCGTTGCGTCAGGGTGACCAGGGTTGTCCAACCAGAAGCGACATCCCAGCTTGTACTTTATATTTGGTGTTCATTCTGCTTGTCCTGGCCCGCTTTCTAATGCATGGAAAAGCGTATGATCGCCGTTGAAGGAGTGCCATGCTAGGTGGAGTTGCCAGTGGTAAGAAGGGAGCGTTATCGGGGCAGCCGAGGTGTGTAGAACGGATTAGCTACGCTAGAATTGCATATAGGCTGGCTGTGATCCGTCCTGCGAAAGCAACAACTAAAATACCTGATAAACCCTTCACCTAATGAATTATTTCCGGTTAACTAGCGGCAGGTATCTTGTCTTGATTTCTGTTGCAAAATTAGGGACTTGGGGGGGAAACTTTTGCCACTTCCACAATATAATATGGAATAGAAGTATTTGGAAGGGAGCTATCGTGAGATCAACAGAGACATCTGTTAAGCCTACCTTGTATTCAGGGAATATTTGGCTGATAATAGAGACTTAACCGGTTTTAGATTTGAAGACTGTATATTTTTCAGCAGGATGGACCCTGATTTTAGCTGATAAGAAGGAATTTGCTGGAGGGAGAGGAAGGAGCACGAAGCTTCCCACAGGAGTCAGTTTTTCTAAGCTCTTTTTTCCCCTCTAGTGCAAACGAGCGTCTCTTCTGATTGAAGTACTAATAACACCAACAGCTTCTCAAAAACATTATCGGGGACCTATTTGCATTCCTTTATGCCAAATAGTTGGTTTGTGTGTCTTGTGTTTGCAGTCTTCATCCGACTGTCCTATTTCGTTGGGTATTTTACTTGCACTTTTTCATGTGCAAAAACCAGCCAAGCGGTCAAAAAGAACCAGAAAAATCCTGCCTCTTCACCCATAGAAAATCAATATAAATATCCACTGTTGGCCAGATATATATTTTGCCCAGATTTTATACCCGTGGCCTCGTCCATCCCATCCCCTCCCTGGGGCATCAGCAGGGAATTGAAAAAGAAGGGCGAGTGTTGGCTTATGGGAGTGGCGATGCTCAAAGCTGTGGCATGAGATTTTGTCATTTCAGGGTGACTGCTTTTGAAATACAAACTTGCCGAGCGAAATCCTTTCCTTCACCGAGAGCTCGTGTCTGTGTCTTGCTGGATTGACAACGTGCGCTTTCAAATAGAAAGCAGTTGTTAAATGCAATGGGAGCGAATACGCTCCCAGTTATTGGTAACTCGGGGTGCTCAGATCTGTATTTTCCATTTCAGACTGTTAGCATTCATCTAAAGGTTGGAATGTGATTTTTATTTAGTTCCTCACATGCAGGAACCCAGTGTTGGGGCCGAGTTGTGAGCAATTCATTCCCCAGCCCCTGTGTCACTTCCAAGGTAGATATCAGGGGCAAGGTAGATGTAAATTTTTAATGTAGACTCATTTACTGCGAATTATTGTTGGAAGTTCGTTCATCTCTATCTTGGAGGATATACGTATTACCCTGAGAATACGATTTTTAAAACTTAATACTCTATTTTTTTAATAGAAAATTGCTTGTAACTTATTTTACAAATGTTCAGTCAGCTTTTAATGGCACAATTTAAAAACTTGCAAATGGAATTTGACCCTTTTTCTACGGAGTGAAATCATCTGAAGAAGTGGAATCAAATAATAAAGTTGAACTGTTTCGGTAATGTTCCTCTTCTCGTCCCCCACCATAAGATTTTTCCTTTATTTTAATTTCCTTACTGGAAATTGAAAACCATGTAAGAGTTATTTGATCAAACCACAGAAATATGTTTTCTTGTTAAGGAAAAAAAAAAAATTCTCTACAGTATTTTTTTTATACATTTTGAAAAGCAATATGCTGGCAGTGTATTACAGAACCTAAATAAAATTGATGCTGTGTTTTTTAAATTACACAGAATATTTATTGTTCTAGCCATTAGTTTTATGTGACACATTATTAACCTTTAGAATTTGTCGAATATAGGCAGCGTAAATAGAAATAATGAGATGAAATAAAAAAGAAATGTTTAGGTTGAACATCACGCAATTCGACTTGATGGCGGAAAGCATTTGGCTGTGAAATTGTCTCCCAAGGGAGCTGGTGGTGCACTCCACACCTGGGTCACCTCGAAATAGCCCAGACAAAGTCCTGGAAAATGCCCTGTTTGTGTAGAAAATCCTGCTGGAGAAGCCAGAGTAATTAGATGACCTAATAGGTCTCTTACTGCTTTTAACTTCCATAATTGTTTAAGCTTTACGCATATTAAGTACATATCAAAACTCATAAACAACTGAAATTGCTTGGCTTTTTAGTGCTGGTTTTGGCCAGTAAAGTCATCTGTGGAAAACAGCTGGGAACAGATTTCGCTGCCTCCAGGAACAGCGGGGTTGTGTCACCACTTAGTAAAATACCATTGACTTTATATTTTCATCCAAAAAAGGATACTTTCTGTTCCCAAGCGCTGCCTAACACAAAACGCGTGATAGCGCTTCCCGGTTAAAACCCGAATGCTGCAGTGCACCTTCCCGACGGTGCGCAGTGCCCAGTAAAGCATGGTTAAATCTGTGCGCCAGGCTGAGAGGTCTTTGTGGGTTTTTTTGGTCTTTGCTTGACATTTGCGCTATCCTGATTCCTAGTCGTTGGGGTTTTTTTCCACCGTTCCCATTGATCGCAGCTTTGCTAGTGTGGAGGAGCAGTCAAAGTCCATTGCAGGAGAAAAGTTCAAGCTATTTGTGGCCAGCAGGTCGAGGGAGGGGATTCTGCCCCTCT
>VYZW01001189.1:14130-30367 GCA_013401315.1 Balaeniceps rex | reverse complement strand
TTATTGCATTATATGGACTTGGCAATTCCCTAAAGAGAGAGGGAAAGTGAGGAAGGGTTTAGCAAGCGCTTTCTGAGCAGGTTCCTGTAATTTATGATCTCCAGGAATGTAGAAGAGAGGTGGGAATGAGCTGGGACTTTTGGATCTCTTTCTTTTCCCCTGTGGCACATGCCATCCCCAAGACAAGTGTGGCTGTAATTATCTCGCTTGAGGACCAGGGTTGTTTATCAGGAAAAGATCTGTTTCCCATCCTTCCTGCATTTGGTGGGAATAAAATACTCCTACTAGCTTCATAACAAGTAGTGCACTCAATTTAAAAGAGATCTTTTATTTTCTTTTCAAGTGCCTTCTCTGTTAGCTCCATACTTTTGAGACTATCCACAGAGTAACAGCACGGTGATTGTTTTCTAAAATCCTCTTGAAGTTTCATTAGATTTTGTGGATCCTGTAATAAGCTATGACCAATTCTTTGAGACCCATGAGTATAAGGGCATTTATTTTGCTAAACTTTATTTTGCTCTCCTCTGTTGCCTAGGGCTAATATTTGTTTTGTGAGACACCTTGTAAAAGTATTAGGAGACTGTAGGCATACATAGAGGGAGGTGACTGCATTTAATTAGTGACTCTTAGCATGTAAAGAACAATATTCAATTTCTCCCTGATATCACTGGTAAAGGAAAAAAGAAAGGTAGGGAGGAAGTGGAAGTGGTGTTGGTGGTTTCAATCTTCCTCATTAAAACCTGCAAAGGAATTATCAGTTACATCAGCCTCAGTGTTAACAGAGTAGATGAAGCATAAACAGCCAGCCCAGCCCCTCCGGCGGTCTGTGGCTTATGCTGGGGCAGCTGAAAATGGAGAGGGCTGAGATGAAGGAATTGTGGAGAGTAGTTTGAGCAGCTCACACCTGCACGGTTCTTGGCTTCAGAAAGCCATCTGCTTACAATGCTTTCCTAAGACATGCCTGCATTTCCAATGGAAAATAGTTCATGTTTGTAATCTCAGCTTCTCAATCTCCCTCTCACAGCTGTAAAGAGAAAATGCAAGGCGAGGCAGAATCAGGCACCATGCCTGGGATCCAGAACATAAAATTAAACCTTTGAATCCAAGTTTCTATTCCTCTATGTTCCAATTAAGTTAGTAGGCTTGAGATGATAAAGGACAGTTAATTTTCTTCATAGTAGCTTGTACCTTGCTAAGTTTTGGATTTGTGATGAAAACAGTATTGAGAACATAGGAACAGCATCAAGGCCTTTTCTGCGTCTCATGCTGCCCTGCCAGTGAGCAGAGTGGGGGTGCACAAGAAGTTGAGAGGGGACAGAGCTGGGACAGGTGACCCCAACGGACCACAGGGGTATTCCATACCATAAGATGTCATGCTCAGCAATAAAAGCTGGGAAAAGAAGAAGGAAGGGGGACATTCAGAGTTACGGTGTTTGTCTTCGCAAATAACTGGTATGCGTGATGGAGCCCTGCTTTCCTGGGAATGACTGAACATCTGCCTGCTGATGGGAAGTAGTGAATGAATTCCATATTTTGCTCTGCTTATGTGTGCAACTTTTGCTTTACTTTTTTCTCCCCCATACCACCGGGGGAGTGAGCAAACGGCTGTGTGGGGCTGAGCTGCCAACTGGGATTAACACACAACAGTCTTTTTTGGTGCCCAATGTGGGGCACGACCCATGACCCTGGGATTAATAGTCCCATGCTCCCATGCCAGTAAAATCTGTCTCTTTGGGCTTAATGTTTTTGTCTTGAAGCATTATTTGTTTACAGCAGTTCAAAAGGGATGCAAAAAGGACCTTGTTTAGACATGGCAGAAATTACATCTACCTAATATAGCCTTAAGGGCTAGTTGAGTGTAAAACAGAAGTGAGAAACTCTTTTTTTTCAGGGAAATGAGTCCTTGTTCTGTGTGCTGGAGGAAACTGGAAGTTGGACCCTTCTCTGCCCTTGCACTGAATTAACTGGGGATCTAGCCCATGACGATGTAAGGGCATGTTCTCTTCAGAGAGGTAACATATGTACCTTGGCGATTCACTATCAGTTCATTAATCAATAAAGAGCTGACTTCTTATGCAAAACTGAGCTGCTAAAATGTTAATGATTGCTTGATGGAAGGGACCGAAGAAAAGCCAGCCAAAGCCTGTCGGCTATTTGGGATTCAAATATGCATAAATTTCCATCCACAATTCATGCAGTGGTGCACTCTGCATGAAAAGCAAAATCACAGGTTGTCCCTCAAATGATTTTTAGATGACTTGGAGGCACCCAGTTTTGTTTTTTGATTGTGTACTTAGGACAATAAAAGCCCCGAGGGGGTACATGTCTCGGGTCCTTTGTGCTAACTAATTCAAAGTGAAATGTCCTAGCTGCTGGATTAGAAGCATTCATTAAGTTAGGAATTTGTTTTAAGAAGTTTGTGCTATTTCTTTCTGTGTTTTTCTCTTTGAATTTTTAAATAAAATTCAAAGCCTCATTAGAGCAGAATACAGAACGTTATTTTAATAATTTGCAAATTTCTAGGAATAAATGTTATTCAAGGTATTCCTTCCATAACAGAGATAACTTTTTTGTTTTGCATAGGATACTGCAGATTTGCCAAGATGGCACATCAGGCTGAATGGACTTCTGGTCAGAGTGCACATGTGCATTAGCAGAGCTATCATTCAATCCTAAGTCACTTTGTTGGTCTAAGTGTAAAATTTTGCATGAGACAGTGTAGGAAATAGGATATGGAAACCATTAAGGATGGAACAAGATAAAAATGGGGATAGTAATTTTGCATAAATGAATAACAATAAAGGCAACTCATGCCAGTTTAGCTTAAGTTAGTATATTAGGAAGTTAGATAACTGGGAAACTTTAGAGACACAGGTCAGAAGAGCTTGGTCTGATCACAAAGCAGCTGATAAACTTATTTTATGACTGACTTAGATTAAGATAAAGCAATATTGTAATATTTGACCACCTTGTATAAGGTATATAATAAGATAATGTTATGTCAATATCTAAAATGAAAGAAAGACCATCATGGAGAAGGTGGTCTCCTTCTATTTAGCCTGTACTCATGCAGAGGTTCTCATCTATTGATACTTTAAAAATACCTCTGTGAGTTTAGCTAATGAATTTAGGTAACTTGGGTAAGATTTCCTGCCTTAGTAAGTTACTTTCTTTTGAAATAATCTTTACATTTGATTTGTATAGTCCTTCATATCATATGCACTTTTCATTTTCCTTTACAAGTGTAATTGTTGGCTGCATATCCTTTATATCTCTGTGTGACAGGATATGTATGAAATACTATTTACTTACTGAGTCATTGCATTGCAGTTTCAAACAAAAAAATCTTTTTATCCCTACTGTTGCTTGGGGTGGGTTGCTTGAACTCTCTTGATTCTCAGCTAATGTCAACATGTGAGAGCGACAGAACCTGTCTGGTTCATGTTCTCTTTTAATCAGAACTTATTTGTTGCATGTGCAAGGAATGTGCAGCATTGCCAAATGGATAACCCCATGGGGACTGATGTTATAGCTTGCTGTGGGGGCCTTGTGCTTGGGACGAAGCAAATTCCAGAGCAGCAGGGACCTGAACTTGGGCACTGTCCATCCCGCTCTGATCTTTGAGCGCAATCTGTCTGATTTTACCGAATATCTTGAAGAGCTCTGTCTTTTAATCCAATGCAGAAGGAAAATAGTGGTAAAGCTTCAGGTATTTTCTCAAAATGCAATTCCTGTTTGATATTAATCTAGTCCCACATATTCTAGTGATCAGGAGACTATAGCTGGAGGAAACGAACTACCGCCAGGCTGGATTCCATCCCCTTCCTTAGCTCAGTCTGCCCAATAATTTATATAATGCTTAGAAACAGCAGCCAAGAGTTGCTTTAAATGGAGGGAGACCTGTACTCATATTCCCACTAAAAATCCATCACATTTCTCCCTAAGATGCCCCCTGTTTTCCGTGAAAGCATGAAACAAGCTGTTTGAGGTAAACAGGAGTTCTTTGGTTCACGTCAGTTGGAGATGAATCAAATGCTCTCCCATTGCCATTCTCCACAGAAATCGTAACAACTGCAAACTGGTGAGCTAGTAACTTTATGTGACTGTTTCCACCATTCTGTTGCCATCTCACCTTTCACAAGGTTACCAGTATTTTACCCATATTTTGTATTCACCCTAACTCATACACTGTTCATTTTATGCAGCATCATCAATACCAGTTTTGGGGTTTCTTTGTAAAGTGTTGCCCAATGGAATCCAAAAGCAATACCTCAGTAAAAAAGAAAAAAAAAACCCTCAGTTTATATTCTTATCTGGTTTAGAAGCTGAAAACTGAGGAAAAAAAGGATGTTAAACTTGAGGGGGGGACACACTTTGCTTTTGCCCAGAATAGTCTTCATGCTGTCCTTTGAAGATTTACTTCATTTGGGGGTTGTCTCTCCCCCTTCCTCAAGAGCCTAGATCACAGCTGTTTGCCCTTGAAGGCTGCATCTGGTTAACAGGAGTTGTCCTCCCACACTCTTGATAACTGCTTCTGGTGAGGATGAGTGAATTAAAAAAACAAAAGCACTGGAAACGTCACAAATATGCTTTTCCTTGTGATATTTTAATAAGGTTGCAGCTTATGGTAATCAAGAAATTTCCCACTCTGGAAAAGAAAAGGGTTTTATGTTAATCTGCTGTGACACTGATTGTTTTCGTAGTGTGAAATGATGATGTGCTTCTGTAGCTGTGTGACAGCAGCCAAAGCCCGTGCCACCTCACTGCTGGGCCTGGAGGCTCAGAGGTGGGTTTGGGAAATGGGTGATAGAGAGCTACTCGTTTCACACCAGCTGTCTAGCTGGCTTTTATAGGCATGTATTAAAGGCCCTCCCTTTGACCACTGCCTCAGGGAAGGTACAGCTCTCTGTGCTTTCCTTTTACACATACAGTGGTTTGTGAGACCAAGAACATATTACGCTTTTTAAAACATGCAATTAGAGTTAATGAGCATCTTCCTGTTGAAATATAATTTTATGGGTATGTTAGCTCTCTCCCTCAAATATTGCTTTCATGAAAGCTGTCTGTTTTCCCTGGAAATTTTATTGACTTGTATTTAGAAACCTTAAAAACCAACAGATTGGGCTTTCATTATAGTTAAAAGGTGAGAGTGCTGGGCAGTTTTGGATAGAAATTTTTTAATCGCGTGATTTAAAAAACATTTCCCAAAGATCATCACTTAGAAATTTGGACTGTATAACTAACGGAACGTATATCAATGAGAAGTGGAACTGCTTTACTAGTAAAGACTGGGAGAGCCTGTATTAACTTGTAGTCACAACACTTGTATATATTGAACACATTGTCTTGTTCACCTACACTATGCTTTTCCATGCAGGGATATATCCTGCTCCTTCAGGTTCTGTGGGCCCTGGAAGTCCATTGGCTTTGAGGAGATGAATGAAAGGTAGCGGAGAAAAGAAAGTTTATTGCTAGGTGACAAAAATGAGCTTTGTAGGAGGCTGCATTTCCAAGAAAAACTTTTTGGATATCTACAAATCAAAAAAAGACAGAAAGTTACTGTATTCTGAAATAGAGGGGTAATTCGGGAGCCTCATCAGCACACTAAAGGCTTCAGGGATCTCTCTCTCGAGAATATGGAGTTAGTCGTCTTGGGAAAAAAGCTGGGGTGAATAAAATCCCTTGTGTTCATCCTGAGATAAATAGGAAAAACAGACACTGATGAGAGGAGTCTGTTCAAGTTGATGAATTACAAATAATCTACTATATGTGGGTA
Source organism: Balaeniceps rex (assembly GCA_013401315.1). Taxonomy (NCBI): domain Eukaryota; kingdom Metazoa; phylum Chordata; class Aves; order Pelecaniformes; family Balaenicipitidae; genus Balaeniceps; species Balaeniceps rex. Next base: position 24,591 of record VYZW01001189.1, on the reverse strand, counting down.
TGTTGAAAAAAGGAACTCCACAGGCAAACTTGCACATATAAGGCATAGTCCTACAAGAGTGCTCATGCACATCTTTCAAAAGCTACACTTTCCATAGAGGGAGTTGGGAATAGAGTTTCATAAAGCACAGGCCAAAAAAAAAAGACTCCTTTGCACACCAGTTTTGCCTGGGACGGAGACAGTCACTTCACTAGTTCCCACCATTCTTCTGGGAAAGTTGCTCTGTATTAGGAGGCTGGAACAAGTACTAAAATACACAGCACAAGTTGGATAGTCAACAGACAACCCCCCCCCCCCTAAACATTAAATGCCACCCTGTGCTTCAGAAAAATAAGAGCCTGGCTCCCATGTGTTCTTGGGCATGCAACAATTCAGAGCTGAATAGTGCCTTTACCTGGAAGGGTTGTGCAGGACCTAGTTGAGTTGTGAAGCTGGGTGCCTTTAGGCACACATTCTTTTTCTGTCTCTCTTTCTCTTTGCCTGAGGCCCAGTAATTATATCTGTATTTTGGGAAAACACAGACAGACCCCCACACAGACATACAAAATCTCCTGTCTGGACTGCTTTTTATTTCTTGTCATGGAGAGAGGGAGAAGGGCATGACTAGCTTTCAAAACTGATTGCCTGTGTGAGGGACTGAAGCAGCAGGAGGGATGAACGTTATTAAATGCCAGTTTGCAGAGTCAGAGAGGACTCTAGAAGGTGTGGGGTGCTCCACATTTCTCAGAGGCCTGATTTTCCTGGATGGGAAAGATAGCTTCTAGGTGATTAAGGACTAGAAATCTTTTCACTGCAGTTTTCAGAGTTGCCTTTCTATATGCAAGTAAGGGCAAATCTCCCTAGCTTTCCTGTTTTCATTCTCTTTGTCCTGATCCCTTTCCCTTTGCTCAGTTCCCTCAGTCACATCTGCTGTGGAAATCTTGTCTCCAGCTGGAAGGACGAGATGTATGGAAACTTTCCAAAGCTGTATGTTGATGACAGCATAGGGGGCTCAGCTGAACAACAAACATCTTTTTTTAATACAGTTAAATGCAAGGTTATTCATCTAGCTATGAAAATTGTAGGCCATATTTATATAAGATGAAGGTTGTCTTTTAAAAAGCATGATTGAGATAAAGGACTGAAGGATCAGAGTGGATAACCATTGCAACATGAGCTCTAAGGATGATGTAGTAGCAAGACAAGAGTATGCAGTCCTTGATTGTGTAAATAAAGATCAATCAGAAGCAGAGGTGCTGTTACCACCATATGTAGCGAGACTGTATACAGCTTTTGTATTTAAACCAAGATTATCTGGAAAGCAGGAATTCTGTTTTGAAGGGTGTTTCAAGGCATAGTCATTATTTTTATCCCTGCAAACAGAAATTGTTTGACTTTTGTTGTGTGAAAGCTAGAGAGCACGAAGGAAGTCAAGCTATCCTGAGATAAGTAGTGGTACCACTCCCCTGGGACATCATGGACTTAAATTCAAGTGGCTGGACTGAGTCCCCCAAGGGGTGCCTTGGACCCTGGGTACCTCTTGGCACTAGGTACATTTGAGCGTCTTTGACGGTCCCAAGCGGCAGCTGCCTCCTTTCCCTTCCACTGCAGAGCTCACATCCCACGGGATTGCTGCAGCAGGGCCTGGGAATATTTACCCTTTTGGACAACCCCTCAAAATGACACCCAGGATGGTGGCTCTTCCTACCGGGTCATGGCTCATGCTTTGCAGGTGTCTGCTTTGCTGGGTTTGGTCAGGGATTTGAACCTGAGATTTTCATGCCAGGAGTGGTGCCAGGAGAGGTCTTTCACAGCACATTATGAACTACTGTTTTCTCAGTTTGGGTCCACTGAGCTTCAGTGAGTTACAAAAACTGCAGTAACTCCAGCTGGAGACAACTGACTTAGAGCACTGCTGTCTTAGTGATTATCCCTCTGATTATGGGAGTTAAAGATTCAAGATCCCTGCTTTGAACTGGGATGTCTTGAACATGTGTCAGCCACATCCCTGGAAAATATTTTCACTGTTGTTCTAATTCTGAGGCGGTTCAGAAATCTCCCGTAAATCAATATGTTTCCATGGAACGCTTTGGCTTTCATTGAGAAAAGACGTTTCAAATAAAACAGTATTTGCAATCAGCTCTATTTCATATTTTAAAAAGCATATTGGCAAACTGAAATGTCTAGAAAAGAGCTACAAGAAATACTGGAGTCCTGGAAAATCATCTTTACTACAAAAACTCGTGGCATTCAGTCTTGTCTTTTTTGTTTATCTTTAAAGGTAAACAGTGCCTGTTCACAGTAGATAAGTGCCTATAAGAGGAGCAGATTTACTAGGAGACAACATTTTAACCTTCTGAAGGCATAAAAAACTGTAAAAAGGCTCTCATGGCTGGGAGCTGAAGCTACTCAAATTCAGAACAGAAATCAATGGCAAATGTTTAAGATAAGGATAATCAATCACTGAAGCACCTTTTAGAGAAATGGATTATATCTGCCAGCAACTGCTGTCATTAAACCAGGATTATTTTAAAACTGTCTCAAGATTGAGCGGAAAGTTTTTCTATAAAATAAGTTTTAATTCAAGTGGAATTTCTCAACTTGCTGTAGGAATCACTTCATGGTATCCCATGGTCTGTCTTATGCACAAGGTCACGCTAGATAATCATACTGAACTTCTATAGATGAAGTTTTACAATTACTTTTTCTGTCTCATAAGTTACTGTGAATGATAATAATAAAAAATATTAGGTCAAACAAAATGATTTCTCACTAGACATCCTGTCAAAATCTATTTAAATGAAACAAAGCTTGGTTTTCATTCCTTTCCTTAAATTTTCCACTTACTAAAATATAATTTAGGTGATTTTTCAAAAATATTGCTTTCTTTTGACATTTTCATGAAAATATTTAAATTATTCATTCTAAAACTTTAACTTTCTTCTTTCCCAGGTATAATTTTTGAGAAACTTTAGACAAATAGACTGCTTGACTCCAATATGTACTTTTCATTTGAGCACTGAAAGAGCCTGTACCTTGTCATCTGAGCTCAAATGACAGGATTTTGAAAAAAGAATCTGGACTCACTCTCTGGTACTTTTCCCTGTACTGAAGGCCACACAGGCCCTGGGCTTACAGGCCAGCTTTCTTCCTTGAAGATTTGCTAAGTAGCAGTCTTAGTTCTAGAGAAATGATAGAAAAAATTTGTAGATTCTTGTTTATATGGATGTTCACTAGTTATGCTTAATGAAGACTAGTAAATTACCATGATAAAGGCAGATAAATAGCTGACAGAGGCAAATTAGTATCAGACCACCTCACTGCTGGATACGGTTACAGCTGGCTACAAGGGAACACTAATGGTGAATCTCACCAGTATCGGTGATGATTTCTGCACAGGAAATAGATTATTCTGCCCAATTTCACTTTCTTTTCACTGAGATTTTATAGGACAGTTCCAAAGGGTATGCAGAGATGTACCCATACAACTTCCTCCAGAGATGAAAGAGAAAGGTTATGAGAGGATTTTAACCATAAATGTATGATGATTTGTTTTCAAAATGTCCTCTTCATTTTCTACTAAGCATGCCATAGATGAGGAAAGCTCCCAGGAATATGGAGAGATGGTGTACCTAAAACCACAGAGACGGCATTCTGGAATGGCATCCCTCATGCTTTCTTATGGTGTAGTGAATCTAATGCACTGTTAAAAATACATTTCTTTTGAACATTCCCTCATTTAGTGTAAAATGAGAAGCTTGCAAATGGATTAAGTTTCAAAGAAGGTTCAGTACATGCTTTGGATTATCTGAGTCTCTGCCTGAACTGTTGTTTCTAAAATAAATAGTGCCATCTAAAAAAAAGGTCACAGCTTCAAGACTGTAGTAACCACCTAATCTCATTATTTTCAAAAATTTGCATGCTGTGACTTCGGAAGAGAAAAAGTGTTCAGAATTCACCTCCATTTGTTTTGGCATCCCGTTTCAGATAGTCCTAAAGATGAACAGGGGCCTCATAACCCCTGAAAATTAGTTTTCAAGGAAGATTGCTGCCTAAAAGGAAGCTAGTTCATGTTCAAATGCAACGTGTTGCACAGTGAGACCATCACCACTGGCATCTCCATGACTCCAAAAGCCTGTGCCCCTCAGCACAAGGCAAAGGGTTGCCACTAAGTCTTTCCCTGAGGTGAAAGCTGAGGGATGGGAGGAGAGGAAACAGCAAGGGTGACAGGGCTGGGAAGGATTGGGTGAGGTCAAGAGCTTAATTTTAATTCAAAAAGTAGTGCTGAGTGATGAAACCTGAGTTGATTCATCATCTCAGCTATCAGGCCTGTTTCTGTGTCTAATTCTTATTAGCCTACTTTGTGTTTGTGGTCGACTAGCAAATCAGGTTACAGAGCTGCATATGAAACATCCCTCTTCTAGGGCTGGAGAGAAGAAACCCCTTTGGATCCTGATTTGAAGAGCCTGAAGCATTGGACAGGTGGCGGAGCATCCTGGGTGGCAGCCTAGGGTCCCCAGCTGGGAGATCTGCCTGTGAAGCTCCTCCATGGGAATGATTTATCATTGCAATGCATTTCCCTCTGATTAAACAGCAGGCAACAATCATCTTCAGCTGCAGACACGTTTGTAATGAATGCGTCATGAGGAATATACTGCCTTCTTGGAGCACTGAAAGAAAGCGTAGCTTTTTTCTAGGCTACAGCTGTAGTTATTCTGTTGGATTTGAATTGCTCCCAGTATATGTCATGGATAGGAATGGACCTTCTGGGATGTGTTCAGATGCAGACCTTCAAAACGTCCATCGACCTCATTAATAAACTCAGAGCCACATAAAGAGCCAGGCACTGCAATGCCAGACCTTTTGGTGCGCTTCCGTTCAATGACAGGGCCCTGAAAAGCTCCCTTTGTAAGGAGCTGGTGCCTTGGGTAGGAAGGCCTGAAAGTTGGCTTGCTGGGAAGGAGCTGCTTTTTTGGTTAACTGGAGGCAGTGAGAAAAAAAAGAGTGCCTAATAAAATTGAACACATTCTTCTACTTTGTATTCCTAGACACATCTTTGCCCCAGCTTGCTGCCTGTTTCTCAGACTTGTAGCAATACTTTAGCGGCCCAGGAATGCTTGCCTAGCTCTAGAAAACGTTGGTTCACATCCCTGTTTGTCATGTCCAAGAAGATTCAAGCATCTGTCTTCCATTTGAATCTGTAAGAGCAACTGATCTAGCTAAAACACTTCTGCTTATTGGGCTAAACAGAGTGACCACCTAACATTGTGGTTGGAACACTGACAAAAGAGGGGAAAAGTCAGTGCTGGTAACTGGCCCAGCTAATATCTAGGCATCCACAGGTATCTGCTGCCCCAGCTGAGTATCCTAACAACCAGGTATCCAGTGCATAAGAAGTCATTCTTTTGCTCCAGGCTAATTTAAGTAGTTCTTGAAAAGTAGGAAAAGTTCAGCCAGGAGATATGAGGAGACATTGCTGACAGCCCGGTTTCACTGCCAGTCTGGAGCGTGGCTGGGAGACACCGTCCTGCACCACTCCAGGGGCATGGGAGCCCAGTCTGGCATGCTCTGCCCAAGTGCTGTGGCCATGAGGGAGAACTGCTAAAGGTGGGTTGCGCTGCCTTGTTGGCAGTGTGGGCAGCAGAGCCCCGCTGGCAGATTTGCTCTGAGAATGCATATTGCCCCAGGCCAGACAGGCAGAAGAATATTTGTTTATGAGTTTTTGAATCCCAGCAGGGCTTGGGGATGAACCAAGGGCCTCCCTGGTCAGCACTCAGCAGGCAGAGGCAGCTCTAGCAATGCAGCTGCAAGTATTTAGGCACTAGGGATGTTTTACCAGTCCTCTACTTAGTCCTCTACCTGTGGTCCTATTACTGCACAGGGAGCCTGCGCCCAATACTTGCATACTCGAAGTCTTTGCTCAGCTACCGTGTTAGTTCTTCTTAGCTCCTTTAAGTAGAATATTTTTCTCTGTCATTTTGTATGTCTGCTTCTCTGTCCTTATGGCAAAAAGTATGGGTATGTTGGGTATGTTTTGTTGTCTTCCTATATTATAATTCTTGCTGAATCTTCTGGACTATTTGTTTCTTATGTCAGAAGTGTAGGCACAGGGGAAATGAGACCTGTTCGGTATTGCTGACTTCTGCTGAAGATGCTTGCTTACTTTTTCCCCTTGCTGTGGACAGTGACCTGAAGTCAATCACCTTTCCTTTCTGCTTTGCCCATTACAGTCTCAGTATGAGAAATGTAACAAAGCCAGGATGGAAGTTGCTTTACACTACAGAACATAGCTGGGACTACTTAAAATAACTTGTTTATTACTAAGAAAAACACCCAGGAAAAGAAACCTTGTTCTGCTTTTTCCCTGAACATAAATGTTATACCTATCTATCTAGTTCGTTTTTCCACTGGCCTTAAAATCAGGTGAATTGGCTCTACATTTTGGTACCTTTTTCACATACACCAACAGTAAGCTGTTAAAGAAGCAGTGAAAATGGGATACTGCATGTTTCCTCATACCTCTCTTGGAAGGCACGCAATATTTTGGGGCTTTTTGGCCAGTAAACAGGGTTCGCTCCTTACTGGAAGCCAGCTGTACATCATTTTTCTCTGTGCTTTGTTCTCCATGCTCCTTTCAGGCTGTTCTATTTTTCTCTCTCGCTCTTGAAGACCACGCAGTAGTCAATCCAGGTTGCTAAACAAGGAGGGACCTGGGGAGCTGATGGCTCTGTGCAGGACTGCTGCTCCACACCAGACAATGCCCGCAAGGGGCTCTGTGACCCTGCTGAAACCTCCTGATTAAGACACAGAAGCAGCTGACATCTAATTGCTTTGTGTGGGAGTTCTCAGTGAAACATCCTGAGAGTGTAATAACTTTTGCAATTGATGTCACTTTTTAGAGCCCTTCTTGTTATTTAATTGATTCCAGGCTGGTGCTTCCTGAGAAAAATGCTGTTTGTGGGTGCTTGAGCTGTTTATTATCCATTAATAACCACGTGGGTGGACAGCTGTATTGTGCTGATCAATACACAGAGCTGCGCTCCCGAAATAGAGGGGTGTGGGGAATTTGGCACCCAGGCTATGCAGATAGAGGAGACCTCCCTTCTTGCCTTACAAGGGTCCTTCTTGCCCTTGCTCAGCTGGCATAAACCCTTACAGGGGTCCACTGCTCCCAGCTGCCTGGAGAGGTACGTTTGTACCAGGCATAAAGGATAGGCTGTGTGTCGGTGCTGAGCAACCTCCTCCCAGTTGAGAAGCAGAACAAAAATGGGACAGCAAATATCCATGCTCTTAGACTAGGAAAAAAGTATTGCTTTTCAGTATTTTTCTAAGGTTTAAAATAGCAGATTTCTTTTTTGGTCTGCTCAAACCATACTCACTGCACAATTACACTGAATACAAATTATAATATAAATCTTGAAATAAATATTTGTACTAAGGAGATGGTAGTTATTTATACTTCAGGTTCTGTGCCTGCTTTTATATAATGTCCATCATGTCATCATCCTGGTCTTCAGCTTTTTCAACGAGACTGAAAAATATTTTCAGTTGTACATATGTCTGTGTATATGCATATTGAAGAAGACATGCAAATATTAGAGACATCGAAATATAGTTTTCCAATTCATGGAAAACTAGGAAATTATTATTTTGTTTTGTTTTATTTAGGCTTAAAACAAAAACTTGCTTCTACAACTTCCTATGAAATGAGAAATGAGAATATGGTGCATGACTTCCACTGATTTGTCATTAACACCATATAGAAATATATACATAAAGCAAGGAATAAATGATGGAATTGTATTAAATGAATTTTTCATTTTTACTGAATTTTTCATTTCTAGTTTTGAATTGCTTTTCTGATGCTTATGTCACTACAGGTGTGATACTGCAAAAAAAAGCAGTTTCAGTGTAATATAATTTCCTGACAAATGTATGGGTGAGATGTATTCATAAATTGTTACTGGGCTCATATTTGCTCTGAGTTGAAGGTTAGTTCTGAATTTGTTTCAGATGAGCTTCTGACCTGATTTAAACCAGCAGAAATTAAAGATAAAAATTATAGCCCTCCTTACCTAAGTTCTACATTTTCATCTAGGTTCTTCCTTTAAGTGCTTTGCTTTGGGGCAGCAGTAGCCACCACCATCAACATATTTTGTCATCAACAGATTGTGATCACTTTTAGCCACTGAGGATCTAGAGATGGTTTCAAGGCAGTGACCTAGAGATGAGAGGTACTTTATCTCATTAGAAGATAATCAGCACTACCTGGGCCCCTGGGGAATTACTGTTTCATGAATAGGCCCATAACCTAATGGAAAATAAGCCCCTTAGAGGAGGTAACTTTGAACAGTAGGCAAAAGGTAATACAGCAGGAGATAGGCTGTGCAACTGAAATTACTTCAAACCAGAATCTCAGGGCTTCTCCTGGCAAATGAACAACAAAGGGTGGATTTCTTTTTATTCAGTATATTTGTTGTTTATCTATCACAGTCCAGCAAAGTGTCCAGCAAAAGAGGAAGAACAGTGGCTTGTATGGAACTGAATCCAAATCTGTTATTTTTTTGTCCTTTCTATACAAAATGCAAAGTAGGAGAGGGAGGGGAGGATGGAAATGGAAAAAGTGCATGGAAACTACTGCCTGTCCCTTCCTTGCCCTTTGGGGCTTTGTCACAGTAGGCCTTTGCAATCAGATTAACAGTTTCCTTTGTAAGGCTCCTCTCATTTCAGGTTAGTATTCATATGCAGTAATGTTATTGCAAAGTGACTTCCTAGCACATTTGGTAAGATGCATGCTAATAGGGAGTGATGGAGAGGAGCTAACGTGATGAGGATGTCAGACAGTGTTAGCAGAGCAGTGCTGCTCTGCCCTTTCCAGCTTGCATTGCATCAAGCCGGAGCACCAAGGACCAGAGCACATTTCTTTGTTCACTTCACATGAAGAGCCTTTGTGGGGGATGAGGAGGGCAGCTCCATGCCAGCCATGACCACTGCAGTCAGAGCAGGGAAAGAAGACTGTTCTCCTACGCCCTTGGGAAACTTATCTCAAAGGTGGCTCTGCTGTGTTCAAGGACTTGCAAAACTGGACATCACAGCATCAGCAGTAGCTGTTATAAGAACCAAATGTTCTCCCAAAGGGATGTAGACTAAAGACACTCCTGGATGCAGAGCAAAGGCATAAGAACCAATTAATTTTGTTTTCTTCCTCCATGCGGTTTGGAACTTTGCATAATAGATTTCTTTCCTTTCCTCCCATCTCTACCTTTTATCTCATCTCTTGCACAACCCATGTCAGAAGGAGTACCTCTGAGATTGTGACTCTGACTGTGAGCACAAACAACTAATTAATCATTAAGCAGTAATTTTTTCCCAGCATAATAGCAGTAACTATAATTATTGTTACAGCTGCATCTATAAAATCTAACAAAGACTGAAACCCCAGGGCTGTGCACACCTAGGCTGGGAAGAATCTCATTTAACTGTAGCTGTTCAAAAGAAGGTCTTCTGAGCTAGTCCCCCTGGCTCTCCCTGTCATCAGTATAGGCAGAAACAACTGTATCCAAAGAGGCCTTCAACCCATTTAAACAAGGATCCCGTTCTAGAGAAAATTATGTTTCCTCATTGCCCCTAGGAGGGGGCCCTACTTTTGACAGATGAAGTGTGACATGCTTCATCTTAATTTCTTGCTGTGGCTTCATAGTTCTTTGCAAACACCATTGACTTTCAGTTTTCAACCCTTTCCACTCTGAACTGTGTCTGCCCAGGGATTAACAGCATTTATCTTTTGAAATATATATTTCTCCCTTTTATAAATAGTTCCCATTTGTAGGGTCCAAAGTATTAGAGTAGCACTTACCTAAGTTTCATAAAAACATAATCATGCTGATTGTCTGCTTTGGAGCATGACACAAGCATGCCCAGAACAAAAAACATGGTCATTTCTGTCCTCTGTGAAGTGCTATGGAAATCTCCTTATGCTTGTTTTAGTGTGGTGCATCACTTTGATGTCCTCTGCTCAAGGCTGTGCGTAAGTCACACAGCCTCTCCTTGCTCTGTGCAAACTTACAATGAGGTGTTCGAGTAGCAGCGCTCAGCTGGCTTTGTCACCAATATCTATTTGTAGCTCTGTTGTATGCAGTTTCTTCAGGTGTTGCTCAAGCAGGACTGATTCCAGTGCACTGCCCTGACACGTAGCCCTCCCTGACACCTTGTGCTCAGCCACCAAAAACATCCCCTCAGACAAGATAGCAATGTGGGAGAACAAGGTTTGGACAGGAATTTAGATCAATGTGGAGACAGATCTCTTGCAAGCACATGCCTGAGAGGTATTTTCACTAGTAAAGGGCTCCCTGACCACCTATGTACAGGCACTGTTGTACGCCCAGCAATGGCAGATCAGGGCTCTTCTGTCCATTGCACAAGTGAAACTGGTAACGGGCAATTGAGTGAGAGAGAATTTTTCCTGTTCCCCTCCAAAACCTT
>VYZW01001189.1:0-13512 GCA_013401315.1 Balaeniceps rex | reverse complement strand
TTCCTGTTCCCCTCCAAAACCTTGGCGGACAGTCAATCTCTGAAGAGTTTTATGCCCTCTTTTCTCCCACCCAGGTAAGACTGGATACAATAATATACATTTTTTAAAAAGCCTTTTCATTTTTCATATTGATTTTTTTTTATATTTAAGCTTTCTGAATGAAAGGTATTTGAATCAAAAAATGAACTTTTTAAAAAAAGTGTTACAATAGTCTCCTAACACAAGTTTGATTTTTTCCTAGAACATTTCAAAAGCAGGCAATCCATTGAAATTGGCTACTTCCCATAAAAAAAAATAATAAATCGGCATTTTGTAGTGGAAAAAAGTTTCACTGTAAAGTTCCCATCCAACTCCATTATTTTGTAATTGTCTAGCTCATATCTTCTCAGCATGATGTGAAATCCACCAAACAGAAGACATTCCCCCTCCTTTGTATAAAATTATGGGGTTTTTTTCCCATACGTGTAATGGAAAATATGCCAATTAAAACCATTGAAAAAACATTTTGGTTTCTTTATTTTTCATTTTAGGAAGACAGCATAACAAAATCTGGGATTCGATGTCCATATTTGAAATGTCTCATTTATATTTTCTGTAGAACATCCACTATTTTAATAACTAAGCCTGTATACACTGAATTCTGCTCTCATCTGTTGGCTCCTGGTAGGAAAGTTGAAGTCTAACCCTCCTGTTGTACCACATGCAATCATTGGCAGTAGCTTAGCCCTTGTTACCCAAGATGACAGCCTGGCCAGACGGCCCAGGAGTATCTTAATTTCTGCCAAAGAATGTGACTTTTACAGAGGGAAGCTCTTGCTCCTTTGGGCTACTGGCACTTCTTAGTCTTCCCGTCTGTAAGGGGAGCTGAGCTATATTTTCTGTGCTGGAGGGATTTAACTGCTTTGACCTTGCTCCCTATTCTTTTTTAGACTGAAGTTTTAGCAGGAAGAATTTTATGATGCCACGGATCCATTGTACCCATACTCCCAGAAAATGATTTGGTGCAGCTGCCACCAGTAACGCTTCCATTTGGGAATATTGCTCCTGTGCCATATGGATCCAATCACCCCTGCTCAGCCCTGCTCCTGAGTGTTTTTCAATTGCAGGCAAAATCATAGTAGTGATTATTGTGGGGGTCAAGGAAAGCCTTTGGTCTCTAAACTTAAATGAATTAACTCAAGAGATTTTTGATGCATTTCTCCTTGCCTCCTTCCCTCCTACATTGCTTCACATTTTTAAGCCAAAGGCTTTGCTTTCATAGTGATTTATTCAGCACCTTTAGCAAGCTGTTAATGAGAGAGTGAAACCTGGAGAGCTAGCTCAGACACTTCAGAGACAGAGGAAGAAAGGGACAGGGGGAGGGAGGAAAGAGCAAGGAAGGAAAGGAGGGATGGGTGGAAAGATGGAGCAGTGATTGAGGGCAGAAGGAAAGGGGTATTTTTGTCTCTCCATTTCTTTGATACCATTCTTGCTGGTTTTATTATTCTCCCTGGTTCTGTGTGTTGGTAGGAATGAAGTTGGCAAGCTCCATTGAGAAGAAGGTGGCAAAGTCAATTTCCTAGCTCTGCCAAGTAGGTTCCCATGTCTAGAAGGTGCATACAATGGTTGGCAAAAGGCCAGAAACAGAGTTAATGGATTTACAAAATAGCAGCATTTCTCTGTATTGATTTTCCCAGGGTGTTTCCAGAACTCAGGGAGAAGTAGGTAGTTACAGTTCACAATTTTTTCTGCTAATAAAAGTCCTCAGAGGGAAGCACTTAATAAAGACACTACTGGTCTGGTGGCCATTGTCTAAAGATGTCTCTCCAGAGGGGAGAAGATGAATATTATTAGAAATTACATTAACTGTAAATATTACTGGCTGTAAGTGGAGGTTGAGGTGGCAATTTTTATTGTGCTTGAGAGAGATTCTACTCTTTCAAAGAAAAAAGTAACCTTCTTCACAGCCCAGTGGTGAAATTGAGTCCGAGTGAATGGCTTAGGCAGGGAGGTGAGTAGTTTGGCAGCAGCCACGTCCCTTTTCCCCTGTGTGCAATCAACTCCGGCAACACATTTTTCAAAATAGGTGTGGTCAGTGAAATGTGCCTAAACCTCCTCTGGGAAGACAAACAAAAGTTTAGCTTCAGTGCTGTGAATTTACAGGTACCCTTAGTTTACCCTTAAATGCATGTACAAAAAAAATGCATGTACAAAAAAAATGTGCATGCTGGAAAAAGTTTTTTTTCGCACTCTGCTTTCCAAAACATACAGAGCAGGGGATTAAGTCTTGGCCTGCCATGCTGTGTTTCAAATAGGATTGGTCACTCCAGCCATTTGGAAGTCAACCCTCATATTTGCAGAAACCTCTTCCATCTGTGAAAACTCTCACCATTGGCATCTTGAGGCCCCCCTGAAGCCATATGTTGGCAATTATAGGATGGTATAGTGTGTGTCTGTGAGAGAATTATTTGGACTGTGGCGGTATACCGACAATTTGAGTTATGCATATGGTCTGTGATGGTTAGCATAGTCGGGTCTGAAACCATTAATCTGTTCTTTGAAGGGAAGAGATGAATCAGAAATAAGTAGACTTAGACTGTGGCTTGGGAAAACAGAGTTCAGGTACGAATTTGTGTCTCTATTGTGATCTTGACAAGTGTCTTTTGACTGTCAGGATCCACCTGTAAAAGAGACGTAATAGTATTTTCCCACCTTACAGCCTATCAGTAGAGTATATGCTTTGCAGAGTGCAAGGCACTTAAATACAGAGCGAGAAAAGGAATATATTCAAACACATAAATTTATCTGATTTTTTTTGAGAAAAAGGCAGATGAAAAAGTGACTTTTCTGGCTTTTATTGCGGAAAGCTTATGGACAGCAAGGTGGTGAAATGGCTGAAAGTGAGCTTGGACTGAAGAAACAACAGAGCAAATGGCAGTGGTGGGAAGTCTTAGATGGAGAGGACAAAGATAGGTGTAAAGTCCTGAAAAGGTGGAAACAGTGAAAATCCTTATATATTAACAAAGGAAAAATACAGAAAGAAGTCAATATAAAGCACCTTATTAAAATGACTTCTTTCCATTCTAGAGTGGCTGGACTGAAGTATCCTGATCCCGACAGAGCTGGCGCACCCACTCTTCAATCACTTGTCAAATTGCTAGACTGACTGTACACCAAAAACCAGATTCACCTGGGCAGGGATGGTCCCTAGGCACTACCACTGGCTTCCTCTGCTGCGTCTGAGCCTTGTCTGCTCCTGAAGCGGGGGTGAGACAGTATCCTGAGACTCTGAGGAGCTGAACATATGTAACCTATGTTCTTTATTCCTACTCCCAAATGCGTTCTAGGTGTGCCAGGTAGCTAGGCTTGCATTCATAAGGCAAAGGGAGCTCAAAATACATCTGGTGGTTAGTGGTGCCATCTCCCCCCATAATTAACTAAAAATTTCTTTTGCTTTGATATAACAACATGGCTTCAAAAGAGTCTTACCTATTCCCTTTTAACACTTGGATGACAGAAATATATGGAGGAATGTCTTATTAGAGCACCTCGTCAGATTGCTGAAGGAACCTTGCAGTTAAAGGTGAAATCTTCTGAAGGAATCAGAGTCACCAGAGGAGGTGAATTGAGAGAGGAACAGAGATGCAGACAAGACAAGGACGAGTAAAGTGGTACTCCAGACCTCTCTTGAACTTCACACTTGCCAAGAAGGCTGGGGAAAAGAAAGTTAGATTTTTTCTCTTAATTACTACAGACAGTCTCACAAGCCCTGTGGCTACTGTAGGGAAACTATTTTTCTCCACTTATTATGCCAGTTTCACATTTCACAGGGTAATTCACTCAGTAAAAAGAAAAAACAAAGAGATACCACATACAAAAACATTTTTATTATTGTTATAATTCGCTGTTTAATGCAATGCTTTAACTAGGAATACAACTCAGCAGAAGTACATACACATATATTGCATGTAATTTTAATTGTGTCTTCAAGATATTTCAAACCCTCATCATCTCAGTCCTTCATGAGTTGTTTTGGTGAAGCACCTTCTTCTTTCATCCTGCACAACATATTTGAATGTTGCTGAATAACACAGACGATTTTCTTCCAAATGGAGCACAACATTACATCCAAATTCCCAGTTAATATGACTTTATCAAACTTTGCTTTCACTGTATGAATGTGGTGTATAATATGTATATATCTATACAGCATATATAAATATATATCTATAATGTATATATAATCAAGTGGGTCAGCTTTACACAGCTAACCATAAACTTGTGCTTATCTTATTTATATGAGATCAAATGTACGGCATCAAGAATTTGACCAGTCCCCGATTTGTAAGATACTCAGTTCCCAGTCTTACCATATGATTTTGAATATCACATATATGTAATGCATTCTCTTCTTCCTTGCAGTAGTATTTTATTTTGAAGAAAAGAATGCAGTCATTTTTTTATATAAATGAATAACAGGTTTTCCATACCCTTAAGTTAAAAAAAGTCTCAAGAAGAGATGAGGTTCTTCCTCGTACATAGATCTTGAAGAGTAATTGGACATTCATTGTAGATATATTTACATTATAACCTTATCTGGATAGTATTACATGTAATATACTATTTTTTTACACAGTTAAGATATGGTGTTGGTCATGTTAAAACACAATATCTAAAGGTATTTACAAACTGCTAGTCTCTAACTTACCAACCACCTCTGCAAAGCGGCACCAGAATTAAGGGATAAGATATAAGAAGATATCTGTTTACTGGCAACCATGGCACTCTCACCAGTGTTTTTATTATTATTACTACCACTACTGCCATGATGTGCTTCAGAGAAGGGCTGTCTTTGGGGTAGAGGTGTAGAGATGGGCCCCCAGTGGGGGCAGAAATCTACTCCCCTCCCCACAGCCTACATGAGCTGCGGGGAGCAGAAAAGCAATCCAGCCACGACCTCTCTGTCCCTTTGCAAGTTAGGCCATGCCAAGCTTGTCCCGCTGTGCTTTCTTCAGTGCTGTCAGGTGAGACAGTCCAAACGTTAAACACTCAGCGAAATCCTTCCTTCCAAAGGCCACTGTAACGTGGACTGTGATCATACTGCCTCATGTACCACCCACAGCCGCTTCTCCCAGAGAGTCAGAGCACTTTGGGGCATCTCAAAGAAAACAGTTTCTGTGTGCTTCTTGGCAAGTACGGTCAAAAAAAAAAAAAAGAAAAAACCACTCACTATAAAAAGATGAAAAAGAGTAGTTACCTGATGGCACTTTTCAGGTTATGCAGAGCTTTGGAAGGCGAAAAGACACCAGAATTGGTTTCCCTTTATTTAGTTAATACGGGAATGAAATGTGTATAACAAATCTACCCAGTATCCTGAAATATGAGGCCTGGGAGGACTGATACGCTTGTGTAACCCACTAGTTCCACAATGTAGCAAAGAGGCCATAGCAAAAGGAAGGAAGTGAAAATATAGGAGAAATAATTGCATTGGTTGTGGTAAATGATTCATTTCCAACTCAGCCTTGCTATAATTACATTCTTAGGCTTGGTTTCTCAGTGAATATTCTGCTAGGAAGCACAGGAATGAAAGGGGATTCAAGGGAAGGGAGGGCTGCCTTACCGTTGCACAGGGCATAAAATTAATCCGTGCGTGTTGCTGCATGATATTCCACTACAAGAACATTCACTCTTTGCCATTATCCACCATTGTTTCTAATATGGAGATGACAAAACTGGGGAAGAAGAGAATTGATTTGGCTTTGTTTCACGGGAGGGTTTTTTTTACTTCCAATTTAAAACCCATGCAGAAAGGATTTATTGAACTTCTCACTCCACACAGTAGTTTGGGCTTCAGTGGAGGGGGATATACGTGCTAGGGAAGGCAGTATTTTGGTGGGGTTACAGAGTTGGAACACCAGCATTCAAAGTGCCTGAAAGGCAAGAAAAACTGCACACCTGTAGCTGAAACACAGTTAAATACTAGTTAAATACTAGTTAAAGTGAGGAAGGAGGAAAGCTTTTTGTCAAGACTGTGACAAAAGAGGAAAGACAGGCAGAGAAATGAGAAAAGAAGCCACAGCAAACTAAGGACCAGCTCTCAGCTTCCTTCAGGGAAAGATTTTCTATAAATTAAAAAAAAAAAAGGTTTCTTGAAAGTCTAGAGCTTTTAATGGTATACAAGAACAATGAAAGCGATACTGTATAGAAATCACATCCCTAGCAAGTGTCTCTAGGCATGTTATATAAAACATCTGTAGACCCAGGGGTGAAAAAAAGCTTACTTCTTTTAAGCTTCTCAATTTCTACCACTTGCACTGCTGTCAGCTGGGACCACAGAGCCTTCTTGGAGGAGATCTTTAAAAATATCAAAGGTTATTAGACTCCAAACCCCACTACCTGTCAGCAAACACCCCCCACCCACAGGACCAGAGTTTGTTTTCCTGCTGTTTCTTTCCTAATAATTTAGCTTCTCACAAGAAGCACCCTGATTTGTCAAAAAATAAAGATTTTTAGGAATTATTGTAAGGGGAGGGAGGGAAAACAAGTATCAACAGCACTCTTCCTGTCCCCCCAGCTGCATCACGACAGCTTTGCAGTGTGATGGCTGTGAGGATGCTTTACCTATTTGGTCCTGCAAGGCCGGTACCAGGATCAGTTTTGGTAACAGAATTGGCGAGGAGAGGTGCTGCCAGTCAAGGTGAAAAATTCAAAGTGTGCCACCTCAGCACCACAGGAGAAACCAGGAGCTGTATCCACAGGCAGCACTGGGACAGCCATTGCATCCATAGGATTGGACAACAGGGATCAAAATTAACCAAAACTGGGGAAGGGGCCAGTGAGTTTACTAGCAAGCCCCACTTCAAAGCAGACACATGGACATGTTTGAATCCATTGGGAGATGAAACAAAGAAAAAAATGACCATCCTCTCCTGCCCCTGTCCCAGCTGGGATGGCTGAGGGTTTCCTCACCAGTGTGTGGGCTGTTGTCACCACAGCCACACTCGGTTAAAGATGCCTCCTCTTATCAACATGGTTTCCTCCACCAGAAAAATATAAAACAGAGGGCTGCTAGATTTAGCACTTGCTTTTGTCCCCTTCATGCTTTGTGGATGTCAACCAACTGATCCCTGGGGTCCATTTGAACACTCCCATCCCCATGAGCATTTGTGAGGCAAAAAAGAAAGAAAGAAAGAAGGAAAATCTGACCTCTATAGATTTGTTTGTTGGCTTTGGACTATTTTTCATCAGGCAATGTTCAAACACTTTGCTATCACTGAATGGATCCTCATGATTCCTAGTAAATCAAATGAAAATCCCAAACAGAAGGCTAACAGAAGATTTTCTTAGGTTTTATCCTCACTGGAAAACAGATTTCTCAACTTCAGCTTTTTTCTCTTTCTTTCTTTCTTTCTTTCTTTCTTTTTTTTTTTTTCCTTTTTTTAAACCACAGATGTCTTTAATACTCAGAAAAGGTGCCAGTTAGAGTGACATATCTTCAGGCTGTTGTTCTCTCCCTGGAGAGTGAAGGTAGGGCTGGCCTGTGACACTGCAAGTCACTACCCATGGATCTGCCGACGTGACAGATCCTGCTGCAGCAGGGCTACTGCCAAGTGTTGGTTAGGCCTTTTCAGTTTTAGTCTGTTTCTGGAAATAATTAAGAGGAAGAAAAAGAGAGGGCAAGAAGTGCTAAGTGCATTTTTTTTTCCCCCTCATGAGTCACCTGCACAGTTTGCTCAGTTTCTATGTAAAACGAAAAAGGCCAGCGCAGCACACGGTGTGGACGTGCCACTGATCCTCTGGCCAAGCCCAAGGTGAAGACGTGGCAGCACCAGCAGCAGAGCCACCTGGGGCCTTGGGGGCGACGGGGCGCAGGTGACAGCCGGGGAAGCCGGAGGAGGTACCCAGGGAGCGCTGCTCTTCAAGACCGACATCTACATCCCGCAGAACTATCACTCAGAAGGGAAGTGAAACCTGGTGAACGTGGTTTGGGACACAAAGGAAAGACATGAGAGCTCAAAAGATGTTCAAAAGAACAAATTATTTTGTGGCTCTGAAAGATTATCCACTTTTTGTCCTACTGAGCCACAACCAGCTGAAGACCCGAGAGATTCCCAGTATCTCAGGGCAGGCTCTGCCTCCTCTCTGCCTCCAGGAGGGAGTAGACAGTGTCATGAGTAAGTGTTGGCTCTGCACCTCCCACCAGCTGTCAGTGAGCGCAACACAGACACAATCCCATGCAGTATCTTGAATATTAGATGATTATTTTCCATGTAAATAAAACATTGGGATGTGTGTTTACATGCCTGTGTGTACGTGCATAAGTGCATTATGTCATCTATTTTTACATTGTTTAGTTGTCTGTGAATGTGGATGTACCATGGAAATATTTTTTCATCGAACTGGTACAAGGTGGAAAGACACAGGACTGTGTGTCCTGCAAGCCTTTTAAATATACTATAGCACAAACCAAAACATCTTGTCCTTTAGGATCAAAAGTGGGGGTAGTGCTAGGGAAAAGTGCTAGAAAGCTTCAGACTGAAGTTTTTTCTTTTTTTTTTGTTTGTTTATTTCATGAATGGTGGCTCCCAAATGTTTTTTTTTCTGCATGGTATTTTGACTGCCATCACATCACATGATGAAAAAGCATAATTGTAATCTATATCTTGCACTTATTAGCCTGTAGAAGTGTCCTTAGTTGTTAGAGGAATTCATAATTTATGAACAAGTGACAGTTTCAATGGTCAGAATAAAGGATTTGCACACCTGCTGGAAAACGGGAATTAAAAGATTAAATAAGAATATACAAACCATTACTTCCCAATTAGAGTACCTGTACTATTAATACCCACAGCATTTGCTGGAAGAAAGAAGGAGGTGTGTTTCTTTCATGAAACTTTTCTAAAGAAGTAAGATTTAGAAAATGAACAGATTTCATTTCATCTTTGGTTTTTATCTGGATTTTTTAACACTGTAAGAGAATGAATGATCTAGAAATGGTCATGTAAGTCTTTCCCTTGACTTGTCAAGATAAGCCTAGTGAACGCAGTTTTGAAAGACAAGCAGCACTTGGTTTTGCAAGCCTTATCATTGGGTAATTCTTCCTTACAAGCAGGAAGATTAAAATAGTGATAGTAAATATGACTCAAGGCAAGTGAGGGTTTCAAAATTAGATCCTTGGCTGCATGGAGACACTTAGATATATTAGGGTGAAATCACTAGGGGTATAAAATCAATGAATGCATATTAAGACACATTAATCCTGAGTTTAATGTGGCTTTAATTCACTGCAGTTTAATCCTCCTCATTTTCACTTTCTGCTAGGAACTTGTACTTTGAAACATGAAAATTGTCATATTGCCAAAGTGCTTTGACACTGTTCCAATAAACTTGTCAAATGTAAAACTTAAGTCTGCAAGATTAATTTCCCTGTAATCTTGAAGGCTGCTATTTTGAAGTGTATTTTGGAAGACTCTAATGTGGCAGCATGAAAAAACAGAATGTGTTGGTGTCCTGTTTGGTAGGTGGCTTTCACTCCAGAAGACAGTCTCTCAGGACACTATCTATGCAGCAAGCTACTTTTTTGGGTAATAAAGTCTGTAGGTGTACCTTCACTAGTGCCTAGAAGTTAGAGTTACTAAGAAAGAGGTAACTAGAATATGCATAACTCACAATTGCTGTTTTCAGTAATCTGATACACTTTTTCCTGTCCACACAGTGCTCAGTTGTGCTACAGTAAATATCAAATATTGAAATAGTAAATTCTTTTCCAGGCAGAAGAATTTGAGCTGGTGCAGAGTAGCAGATAATATTTGAACTTGAACCCTGCCAGCTCCCCATCCAGACTATTTCAGTATCTGGTTTTGTGTAATCACTGTTTTCCTCTCTACCTTTTTGTTAGTGTTATCTCTTGGCTTACAGCCAAAATATTTCTCCCAGCTGGTACAAAAGGCAATGTAGCCAATATCTTTTCCACAAAGTAGTCGTCTTGTCCGGGATACACCCAGGAAGGACCCTGGTTTCACACTAAGGGCTTAGGCAGAGCTTGATCCATGTGGGCACATCAGTCCATCTTATTATTTTCCTCAATAAATGAGTGTGAATCATCTTTTGACTGGTCACGAGCATGGTCACCTAATATTACCTATTCATTCTGTGGAGCCTCAGCGTACCTCTTCATCTGTACATCCAACTTTAAAAGGATGTAACCTCCATTTTCCTAGTAATAACCTAGCTGAGACCCTTTGTTTGGCCACCATGGTGGCTGACTGGATGAGACCTTTGAATTTATGACTTCTTTTGATATTCAGTCTTAGTGCCCTGGTACAAAAAGGAAGAAAAGGCTGATGGAGGTAAAAGACAAATCCACGGGTGGATGTTATGTGACAAACAAAGTGAACAAAATCGTCTCGAAAGCTTTGATTTACATGGATGCTGAAATAGTCTTGGGATGTAGCAATCTGAAAAGACTGCCTTTTTTCACTTTTGTCTTGACGTGATGAAGGAATCATGGAACAAAAGCTCCTAGAAGGGTGCAAGCGGCAGACTTTGAATGATACACAGGTTAGGCAATGGTTACATGTCGAGCATAAGTACACTTTCAGAACTGATGCAGTTTTGGAAATGGTAGTGTCATAAACAACATTAAATAACTTTCATCATTATTTACCTGACTTTATGGTTCTTACATGAGAGTAACAAAAAAGCTTTAGACAACTTTGAGCTTTAGAAACCTTCTACCATGATTCATTTGGATTACGTAATGATCTTCCAAACTCCTATGCCTCTTCTACATAGTTATTGTTAAAATTCCTTTTTTTTTCCCTAGATGAAGACATATTAAACATACACAGAAAAAAAAAGAAAACCAAAAAGAAGAACAAGTATTTTACACAGAATGACCAAAAATTGTAGACTCTAAAGCCCTTCTGCAGAATACTCTCAGAAAGCAAGGAACTGTGCCTTCAGTCCATATACTTGAATAATTCCTCAAACATCCCCATGTCCTCAGGATCTATTTTCAATAATTCAAAAAATGTTTTTAAGTGTAGTTCTCAGGGGTGGAGCTGATGCCCCATGTCAGTATTTCCACTAACATCCTGGATTGCACATTCTGTAGAAGAGCATAAAGTGCTATGGCATTTTTTTTTTTTAAATTTAATTCGGAATTTCTTCACCCTTTCCATTATTATTTTTATTATTATTTTTACTATTATTTTTACCTTGTAGCTCCTATATTCTTGTAATGACACATAAGAAGGTGCTTAAAGGTCTTCTTGAAAGTAGCATTGCAGAGCGCATAACAAGCTGGGTTGATGGTGCTGTTGATATAACAGAGCCAATAACCTATGGTCCATACAGTGTTGGGGACGCAGGATTTGCAGAAGCTGTTGATGAGCACCATCACGTTGTATGGGGTCCAGGTGATGATGAAGGCCAGGAGGATGGCCAAAATAGTCCTTGTCACTTTTTTCTCTCTAGAAGGAGGTGGTTTCTTTTTGGCTGGCTGCTTTGTCATCTTGACAATTTTCCGGGCTACACTATTCTGCTTCTCCTCCCTGTTGGTGCCTACAATCTCCACGGTAGTGTTGGTGGGGGCACAGCAGTCACCCTTTTGGGACTTGGTGACTATCCTGATGCATGTCAGCTTGGAGTTCTCCGCTTTGAGACGGTCTTGGGAGGCAGAAGCCTGGCTGGCATCTTTGGCAGCTTCATCCTCTTTCATGTTGGAAGCAACCACACTGACAGAGGTAGAGTCATTGGAACTCTCCTTCTCCTCCCCTTGAACACAGTTCTCTGTCGCAGTCTCTCTGGTGGTTTTTCCATTCTGAATTTTGCTGTGCTCCAACCCATCCCCACTGGTTGGGATGTTATTATTGTTTGGTTTCACTATTTTACCTTGGACAAGGCTGGGGGAAACTGTATCTTGGTTTTGGGCAGCTTCCTTTTTCCCTTTCTTTATCCGACTCTTACTGGCTTGAGAGATTTGCCAGTAAAGGACAGTCATGATGATAACAGGCAAATAGAAGGCTGCAATGGCAGTGCCAAAAGTGACGGCAGCATTGGAAAAAAACTGGATGTAGCAATTCTCATCTGGGACAGTCCTTCCTCCCACAATGAACTGCCAGAAGAGAATTGCAGGGGCCCACAGGATGAAGGACAGCACCCATGCAGCTGCAATCATCATACCTGCCATCTTAGTGGTCCGCTTTACAGGATATGTCAGAGGCTTGGTGACACAAAAGTATCTGTCAAAGCTGATAATGAGGAGGTTCATTACAGAGGCGTTGCTGACCACATAATCAAGAGCCAGCCAGAGGTCGCACACCACAGGCCCTAAGGGCCAGTAGCCTATCACAGTGTAGAGGGTGTATAGGTTCATAGAAAAGATGCCGATGATCAAGTCAGCGCAGGCCAAGCTGAACAGGAAATAGTTGTTGACAGTCTGTAGGTGCCTGTTCACTTTGATTGACACCATGACCAGGATNCAAAAGTATCTGTCAAAGCTGATGATGAGGAGGTTCATTACAGAGGCGTTGCTGACCACATAGTCAAGAGCCAGCCAGAGGTCGCACACCACAGGCCCTAAGGGCCAGTAGCCTATCACAGTGTAGAGGGTGTATAGGTTCATAGAAAAGATGCCGATGATCAAGTCAGCGCAGGCCAAGCTGAACAGGAAATAGTTGTTGACAGTCTGTAGGTGCCTGTTCACTTTGATTGACACCATGACCAGGATGTTCCCAATTATGGTGACTAGACTGAGAGACCCTGCTACCAGGACGATGAAGACCACCTCAACAGTTTTATAGGGGCTCTCCAAAGCCATCACATTTTCAGTGGAAGAGTTTATGTATGTTGAGTTATTCATTTCTGTTCTGCTAACAAGATACCAAATTAACACTTAAGCCTGCAGAGGAAAGAAAATAAAACAGATACCATCATGAAATTACTCCCTTTACCTTTAGGAAATGGATCCCAGAAAAACTGCTTGGAAAGGGTTTAAAGGTAAAAGATGTGTGCAGAAGGACCAGTCAGCTTTGGCTAATGAAAACACCTTGCAACATATAATATCCCTTAAGAATAACATACCAAAAGGATAGCTCTAAATATGTGACAAAGACACAACATTTGAACCCAGATCTAGATTTTTAAGTTCTCAGATGCATTTTTCTCTTTGTCCTGTTATAAAACTAATAATGACTTGAAAATTTTGGAACCAGATCTGCATATTTATTTCTTTCCTACCAACAAAATAGTTCATTTTGCTCATTTCAAATCCTATTCCAAATAAAAAAATCCAGTCCTGAGGGTATACCACTCTTATAACCCGAGGTGAAGATGTGATTTACCAGGAGCCAGATCATATGAAGGTGACTTATATTTCCATCTTTCCTTCGTGTTCCACCTGGGTATACTTCTGTGAGGTTTATGGAACAAGTTTGTGTCATGTCTCCCTCTAATTTTCTTACACTGCAGTTACTTTTTTGTCAACACTTGCAAAGATTTTGGCATTGCATCAAACTAAAGTTATTAGTC
>VYZW01001172.1:0-39772 GCA_013401315.1 Balaeniceps rex | reverse complement strand
AGGTCCCTTCCAACCCAAACTATTCTACGATTCTATGATCTCCCCTTGGACGTGTGCTGGGCTTGCTGCCAGCAAGACGCAAGCCTGCCGTGTCTCCTGCTAACCCCAGAAAGCTGATGTGGTATTGGTCTGAGCTCAGCCCTGCCCTGCTCCCTCGGGGACGGCTGGGGACAAACCCTGTCACTGCTGTGGGGTTAAATCAGAGAGTGCCAAAGGGTGTCTGCCCAGCATAGCCCCCTCCCACAGCCCGGCCCTGGGGGAGCCCGTCTGCACCTTCATGGACTTGTAGAGCTTGTCAGCGAAGAAGGCTGGCTTGTTCTTCACGCTCCGGACTGCAACACAGAGGGGAAAGAAAGTGGGTTCCTGGCTCGTGGCACCCAGGGGACACATGGCAGCAAGGAGCTGTGCCGCCCGCTGGGTCAGCTGCAAACTCCTCCTTGGTACAAGGGTGCAGGCTTGGCCCCATAGGACACCCTATAAATGTCCCAACCCCCCACCACGCTGGGAGTCTCCATGGCCCAAAGGCAGCAGGAATCTGCCATCATGTTGCCTTGGCAGAGGCAGGTGAAGGGGCTGCCTGCCCTCCGGGGAGCCCTGCCCCAAGGGAGCACCCGCCGGGCACTGACCGATGGCCAAGAAGGCGTCCCTCACGTCTCCTGACGTCCGCTTCCTGATGGCGTGCTCCACATCATGGTTGGTCATTTTGATGAATTCCTGAAACACTGGGGATGGGGGAGAGGACAGGGTCACCACCAAGCCGCTCCATCCCAGCCCTAGGCACCCAGGAGACCCGAGCCTCAACCATGGAGACTTCTGGAGCAGATGGGACCAGAGCAGGCTTTGGTGACCTCAACCAGCCAGCCCAAATGCCATCTCTTCCCACCACTGGGGAGACAGGGCCACCCCAACCTCCTGCTGGCTGCCCAGGAGTCCCATCCAGCCCAAATCAAAGCACTTGTGTTGCAGCTGAGGGTCCAGCAGCGATGGAGAAACGTAGTCCTACCTCTGCGGAGGTGGGGGTAGCTGCGGGTGCAGAGGATGGTGAGGAAGCGGGTCTCCAGGGAGTCGCTGGACTCATTGCTGGAGACATCAGCAAGTTTCTGGGAGAGAAACCGAGAGTGAAGAGGGAGGCAGGGGGATGGGCATAGCGGAGAGAGGGGCAAAGACGTCAAACAGCTCTTCCTGGGACAGCCAGTCCTGAACACCCCCTTGCAAAGAGGGTGGCTTCTCATGAGCAGGAAAATAACTTTTTTTTGGTCAAAAGAGGCATTTCTTATGCATGGATGTGAAGGTACACAGTTGCACACTCACACATTACCTCCAAGAAAAGATGTTTTCCAGTTTTTATGAAAAAAGCTTTGCAATGCTCATGGTTAAGACTTTTTGTTTGTCCTTTGGGGAGGATGTTTTGGGGGTGATCAATATTGAACAGGAAATTCAGAGCTGCCAGACATGGGAGCCACCCTCCACCCTGGGCTGCATCAGTGCTGCCCATGGGTGGAACGGCTGCCACCCCTGCTGCGGGGCTCAGCGGGGAGGCTGCACGCATTGTGCCTGTTAGGCTATTGCAGTAGAAAGTTGCCCCTTTCCCAGTTCTGGCTTTCAGTGAGCCAGGGAAGGCAGTCCCGAGTCCCATGCTGCCAGGAACATGGGTCCTGCATGCAGGCAGTGGGCAGGATTGGTGCCCAGCCCTCCCAAGGGCAGGAAGGTGGCTTTCCCTCTCTCCTGCCTTGCCCTCTCCCTGCCCAGCGCTGCAGGGAAATGCCCTCGTGCAGGTCCCATCTGTCCCCTTGCTGCCCCATCCTCACACAAGCATCCTGGACCCCCAAGCAAGCAAGCACAACCTGCATGGCCAAAGGAGTCCCAGCGCATGGGGCTGCTCCTCCCGGCCCCAGCCCTGCATCCAAGGACCCCAGCATCCCCTCAAACATGCAGAAGGCTGAGGAGCGAAAGGGCAGGCACTCACCAGGGTCTCAGCAACAACCTGGTGGAGAGAAAGAGAGAGACAGGAAGACAACAGGGTCAGAAGGTGCTGCTCAACCTTTATCCTTCCCTGACAAAGCAAGGGAAGTCTAGCAAAATCCCCTAAAATGACCTGTCCCCAGCTCCGGTGCTTCCCTGTGAGTGGGCCTGATCTTAGGACCTGCGTCCTCCTCCAGGTTTGGCCTCTACACCACCACCTGGGGTGGCGGGGTGATCTTTAGCCAAGCAAAATGAGCCCCCCACCCCTGGGGCTTGGGTACCAGCCCATTGCTCCTTGGGGAGCATCCTTGCCTGGCCCCAGGCTGGCTCACAGCAGCCTGCCCACCGCTGCCAGGCGCAGGCAGCGGGAGGAGGGGAAGGACGGCTTTGCTGACAAAATACAGCGCGGTGGCAGGCCAGCTGCTGCCAGGCTGGCTGGTCCCTGTGTTTGTCATCCCTGGCTCTCTCTTTCTCTGCAGCAGGTCGAGGCGAGCGGCAGCGCATGCGGCGGGGTGCAGGCAGCGCAGCACCCGCTCCCTCTGCCGGCAGCGGCCCTGCTGGGAGAGCTGCGCATCTGCATGCTGCCGGCATGCGTGGGAGCAAGCGGTGCTGGGGCAGGAAAGCCAAGCGAGAGCTCAGGTTTGGCGCTGCACCGAGCTTCCCAGCCCCTTTCAGAAGAGGCTTGGCCCAAAGGAGCAGGAGGCCAAGGTGCACAGCCCGAGGGTCACAGGTCTCCTGGGACCGGGAGCTGAGCCAGGCAATGGGGCCCCAGCACCCCCCTGCACCGTTTCTGGCTGCTCAGCCTTCCCCCTCCAGTCCTGGCTCACCGCAGCCCAGTAAAGATGAGGCAATGGTTTGGGGGCTGGGGCTGGCATCGCGGCGCGTTGGCAGAGTGAAAAGCAGCTTAGGCTAAAGGGCTGCCCCATGCACAACACAAAGCGGTGGGTGGCTCCTGCAGACCAACCCAAAGCTGCCTTTGAAGCTCAAGTGCCAGATTTCAGCCTCAATGTGTGTTACTGGACCCCAGAGTGGCAGATCTGCACAAGAAATGCTGCAGCCCCCGGTTTGGGAGCTCCCCGGCGCTGGGCCTCGGGGCTGCTGTCATGGTCTGCAGCTTCCCCATGCATGGAGCAGCAGAGCCGAGGGCATCAGAAATCAGGCCTGGGACCTTTACCTCCAAGGGTGTCACTTCACCTGGCATCTCCCCCTGCAGCTTACAGAGACCCTGCCCCAGCAGCATGTGCTTCCCTCAGGATGCCATTTCCAGACCAGGGGATGCAACATCCTCATTTTGTTTATGCAGAGCCTGTAACAGCACTGCCAGTACGGTTCTTACCTTGGCATCTTCATGCGCCTGTGTGAGGTTCTCTGGTCCTTCGTCGCGGTTGCCCTGTGGTTCAATACAAAAATCATGGAGCTGGGGAGAGGACATCTCCCGGGAGAGCCCCAGGCGAGGAGGTGGCAGACAGGGTCCAGCAGTGCTGCCCAGCCAGGCAGTGATGCTCTGTCTTCTCCATAGCCACCATCCTCACAGACCTCCACCGCTGCCCACAGCAGGGAGGGGACAATCCCCAGCGAGAGATCCGCCCTTACCAGTGCCAGGGAGACAAGAATCCTCTTGAAATGCCCCGACGTGTCAGAGCTCAGGTCATCTTCTAGGCGCTTGTTGTAGGCTGTGGAGAAGGGGGATGGCTGAGCCCTGCACCCTGCCTGCAGCTCTGCTTCCCACCCACCGGTGCCTGTTGTGCCCGTGATCCCCATGGGGCCTGCAGATGGTGGTGGCCATCCTCCAGCCTTTGCATGGCTGAAGCAGATGCCTCCGTCTGCTATTTTCCGGCCCGGGGAGGAGGGGATCACCCCAGCAGCTCTAATGCCCTGGGCATGAGCACACCTCTTGCTCCAGGTGCTCCCGGGGGAAAGGGATCATTGCAAAAGAGCTCTCAGGGGAGGAGATGTTGGTGGCAGAGCTGGGGCATGTCACCATGACATGGAGAGAGGCCAGGACCAGCGCTCTGCTCGGGGTGGCCAGCTACAGAGCCATCTATTTAAAACCATGGGCTCTCTGGGGTAGAGGGGGCTGGGGATTTAACCTGGACCTTGCAGCTCTTGTTCCCTAGGGAGAAGGGGGCATGGATGGAAGGGAAAGAGAAGTGCAGGGTCTGGAGGTGTGAGAAATCACAGGATGGATTTGAGGACTCCTGCCAGCCTCATCCCAGGTTTCCACTTCTCTTTAATAAGGCGTTGGACCTGGGGAAGAGCTGCTCTTGCCTGGAGGCAGTAGTAGACTTTCACAGCACCAAGCCACGAACCCAGCCCAGAGACAAAAATTGTACCCCAGGCTCTGGAAAGGGCCTTGTACAGTGTTAAACGCGGTCTGTGCCCAGGACCTGCGTGCTCCCCACATCCCTCCTGTGCTGTACCTTCCTGGTACGCCTTGTTGATAGCTGCGATCTCCTGGTTGTTCCGCGTGGCCATGATTTCGATGAGGACGCTCTCGTCTGTGCCGGCCCCCTGGAAGAGAGCGGCATGGCAGGGTGCTGAGGGTGCCAGTGCTGGACGGGGACATGGCGGCATCACCCCACCAGTGCCAGGCAAGGAGGGACTGCTCTAACCCCAGGGCCACCACGTGCCGAAAGCCCATGTCCAGCAAATGGCCCCAGGGGCTGGTAGGAACCAGCATGGAAGTGTCTAAGTGTGCTGCTAGCGGGGTCCCAACTGGTGCGACTGGTGGATAGTGCTGCATGCCACTGGTTTGCCCCTACCCTGGCTCTCCTGTGGCTGCGTGCGCCTGGCACGGCACTGCTCCCGCTGTAAAGTGGGGATGCTCTATAAAACAGTGGGAGGCCTCCCTGAGAGGCTTTACGGTATGAGCTGGCTACAACATGCTGGGCTGCAAAGAGGCCAGACTGGGCTCCCAGCAGGTCTTGAGTGCAAACCAGGTCTTTGTCCTGGTGCTTTCTGCTCTGCTCTCCTTCCATATGGGAGACAAGAGCCTGGGGGCCTGTGAAGCTGGGGTGCACTCACAGCCCCGGGCCACCGGCAGTGTGGGTACAACCACAGCAAAAACCACCTCGTCCTCACGTGCTGAAGCCGATACCACCAGTGTGGCCGTTACCTCCATGGCCTTGCTCAGCTGCTTGGCATCGTACTGCGGCGGCGTCAGCATGAGCCCGAGGATCAGCTTGGCCAAGCTGCCTGACAGCTCAGATTTCAGGTCTGCCATCAGGTCCTGCAGAAGCGTTTGAGTGTTCAGTCCCCGGCTCCTTCCACAGGGATGGAGCAGCCAAGGCAACACCGGGGAGAAAACAGGGGAGGAGAGTGTGGAGGTGGGAGACACCTGGGAAGACCCTTGGGGCGGTTTAAGGTCACGTTTTGGGGGGTGGCTCTGGGGAGATCCTGGCTCTGGAGTCGCCTGTGCAGGACCAAGGACGGGGCAAGCGAAGGGGAAGGGACACCCTCCCCTCGGGCTGGTGGTGCACCCAGAGCGGGAGGCTGCTTTGACAACTCGGTCTTCCTCGGGGGAGTCATGCCGGGGCAAATCGGGGTGCCCTGGCTGCCCACCGCTCCCTGGGCAGGATTTCTTTCAGCGAGGGGCAGATCTCCGCGTGGGAGGGGGCAGGATGCGGGCAGAAGGAAGGAGCAGGGTGGGAGGGGGCCGGCGGTACCCTGCCATAGTGAGCCTTGTAAGCCTTTAGGATCTGCTGCCTCTGGGCGTTGCTCCTCTGCGTCAGGACCTCGATGATGGCCCCTTCATCCGTGCCTGCAACGACAGCAGTGATGCTGGGGAGAGCCGAGGGGGCCAGCAGAGCCTGACCACGGGGACATTGCTGTCCCCCCCCGTAAACGGGAGATGGGGAAGAGGGAGCTCCCATGGCTCCAAAACTGGCTCTTTTCCCCTTCCCTGGGGCTTTCAAGCAGCCCTGCATGGGCCAGGGTGGGTTTTCTGCCCCAGAAGCTGTTGAGGAGCAGCAGAAAGGGGCTGGGTGCACGGTCCCCGCTTACCCAGGCCCTTCATCGCCTTCCTCAGCACTTGCGCATCCCCGTCATCGTTGAAGCTTCCTGCAGGCCGCACGGTTCCTCGCAGCTGTGGATGCACAGAAGGGTTTGGGTTCATCCCTGAGCTGGGTGGGATGGAGGGAGGGATGGAGGGAGGGATGGAGAGAGAGAGGGATGGAGAAAGGGAGGGAAGGTGCCACCCAGCAAGCTGAGGCCAAAGCAGGTCGTGTGTTAGTGCAAGCACCTGGGTCTCAGTGAGGATGTCCCCGCCACTGTCACCCCTTCCATTGAGGGGCAAACCATAGCCAGGCCAGCAGAGAGCGGGGAGAAGACGGCAACAGACAGTCCCTGGAGTCTCGGTGTCCTGCTCGGTGTTACACCCGCCTCCCCTAGTGCTGGGACACCTCGGCTGGGGCTGGCCGCATCAGCTGGGAGCCAGAAGAGGAGTCGCTGAAAGGGTGCCCACTCCTGCCCTGTAATTCTACTCTCCTGCATCCTTACAGCTCCCAGCACATCTCTGTCCTCCCCTTGCACATAGGGCTCAGGGTGCCTTTTCTGCACACCCCAAAGCACCCTTCTGAGGGTGCCTCCAGCTGCATGCAGGGTGCCGGCTCCCCGTGGCATGGCTGTACCCCGGCCAGCCCTGGAGTCGGGGTGCGCTGCCCCGGGGAGCGGGAGGTCTCTGGCAGGCACGGGAGCCAGGGCTGCAGGTGATGCATTGCGCAGACATGCAGGGCCTGCCACCCCGAGCGGGGGAGGCCTCACGGAGAGGAGGGGGTTAGTGGAGCCCGCGGGGGGCGGCCAGCCCTGCCGGGGTTACATCCCACCAACCTCGTGCCCCAAAACCAGAGAACGGCGTTGAGAGAAGCTGCAGAGCAAGAGGCAGAGCAGAGGCACGGGGCTGGCCGTGCCCCACGGCAGAGAGGAGCAGCCGGGGGTCCTAAGCTGGCGGGGAGCAGAGAAGGGGTACGGGGCGGGGGGAGCGGGGGGTGCTGACCTCTACTTTGGCCACCGCGCTAAGCTCCCACATCCGATAGGCCACCTGCGCCGCCTCGGGGAAGAACTCACCTGCGGCACTGCAACGGGAGGGCAAGGACGGGGACAGTGAGCCGTGGGGACCCCACGCCCCGCCAGCAGCCACCCCCACCCCATCTTGCCCCTCCATGAGGGGCATTTTGTACCCGCCGGGCACGGGGGCAGGAGCTGGGTGCTTGCTGTGGGGCTGGGTGGGAGTGGGGGGAAGCGGGCGGTAAATCCCAACTGCCCCCACCGGAGCATCCTCCTCCAGGTGTTTGTCTCTGCCCTGCAGGGCTGCCACGTGCCAAGAAGGGACCATGGCGTCATGGTTGGCCATGCAGAGGGGCCGCAGGGCCCCCTGTACCGAACCGCCATCACGGCGGGTGCTGCCAGTCCAGGTGCTCCACCAGGCTCTGACCCGGCGGTTTGTACCCAGCACCAAGGGGATGAAGAGGGACAAACGGGGTGACAGGCGGTCTTACTCATCATCCCCTCCACACAGCTTCAGCAGGGCCTTCTTGTACTCCCCAGAGGTGTCCTCCTGGAAAGACAGACGGAGATGGAGAACCATGCGGCAGGGAGGGTCAAGGTAGTGCCATGGGATGGGCGCATGGAGAGAGGTCTCCCTGAGCCTTGTCCTCAGAGGTGGACACCCAGCACAGGGTGGCTGGGGAGGGGGCAGCACTAGGGGCTGCTCGGAGGGTGACCGGGGACTGCCAGCACTTACCTTGATCATGTTGTAGAGAGATTTCTCATACTTGGTCCTGAACACCTCCCGGATGTCCAGCATGTCAATCTCGCTGCGGGACACCATGATGCGGATCAGCGTGTTGTCTCTCGTGCCCAGCCCCTGCAACGGAGGAGCCCCCGTATCAAGCCTGGATGGCCAAGCAACCCCGCTCAGGCCATCACATTTGGGACCCTCGATCAGATTTCTACCCAGCCCTGGGTCTGAAGGAATAACTCCTTTGGAGGGAAGAGCAGAGACCCCAGGTCACATAGGTCCTGTCTTCATGGACCTGTGTCACCCTGCCCTCCAGCAGCACCCCGTGGCAAGGAGACCCCTTCTCTGGCCAGCTCCCCACAATGCTGCAGGGGACCCCCTAGAGAAGGGGCGATCCACTCACCTTCATGGCCTTGTAGAGCCTTTCAGCAAAATACTCTGCGGTGCTTCTGATGCACTTAACTGCAGGAAAATAGAGGCACGGTGAGGGATGCCAGCACCCAGCTTCGCCAGCACCCCAGCCTCTGAGCACCCATGCCCCTCGGGCACCGCATTCAGCATCCCCACCTGCCCTGAAGGAGCCTCCCTGAGCTCCCTAAACCCAGGCACAGCCATAACCCCGACCCCGCTGGCTCTTGTGCTGAGCCCTCCCACGCCGGCAAGGCCAGCAGCATGTT
Source organism: Balaeniceps rex (assembly GCA_013401315.1). Taxonomy (NCBI): domain Eukaryota; kingdom Metazoa; phylum Chordata; class Aves; order Pelecaniformes; family Balaenicipitidae; genus Balaeniceps; species Balaeniceps rex. The sequence goes on along the minus strand of VYZW01001172.1, from coordinate 31,396 downwards.
TTCACAGCACCCCCCACGCAGGAGGTGACTTACCCACGGCCAGCATCAGCTTCTCAAAGTCACCAGAGAGCTCTCCTCGGATGCTCCTCTCGATCGGCTTCCCAGAAATCTTCAGGTACTCGTCAAAGACTGCGGGACGAGAGTGACATGATGCCTGGAGAAGCTGCCAAGATTCCTTCAAGCCCAACCCCAAGCTCGCAGGAGATGCTCACCCAGGCGGAGGTGCTGCTTGCTTCGCCGGCCAAGGATGTAGATGAACTGGGCCTCGTCCGTGCCCCATTTCAGCTCACCAGCTTCCAGCAGGTCCTTGTGGGATGGGGAAGGCGGCACAACCCGAGTCAGGGTGCTGCTCACGTGGGGCTCTGCCCAAGCATGGGCGCCCTTGGCACCCACCCGCCTTTCGCAGGCCTAAGTCCGGATGGTCCCAGTGCCACCAGCCCCATCCCTGCCCGGATGCCACCCGTTCCAGCAACCTGCCAAGCCTCACCTTGGCATCCTGCTCCACCAGGTCCTCGCTCACCACGTTGTCCTCCTCCCTGGTGCCCTGTGGGACAGAGACGGGCTCAGCCCTGCTGGGTGCAGGCACCCACCACCTACAGACGCTGGACAGATGGACATACCTGAAGCAGAACAACGAGCATCTTCTTGAAGTGGCCTGATGTGTCTCCAACAACGTCAGCCTCCAAGTCTCTCCCATAGGCTGGTGGAAGAGGGAGAGGTCAGGGCCTGGAGAGCTGGATCCCCTCACCTCTGCCCTTTGTCCTGGCCTGAGGGGACACAGGGCAGCCCCTGCCCTTCCCCAGCCCTCACCGTCTTTGTAGGCAGCCACCAGGTTATGGATCTCCTGGTTGGTGCGGGAGGCGAGGATCTCAATGAGGCAATTCTCATCCGTGCCGATGCCCTGCGGGCAGAGATGCAGCCCCATGAGCAGCGGGGCCAGCCGGGGTGTCCTGGGAGGCCCCGGGGGGTCTGCCCGCCCCTTACCGCAATGGCATCTTTGAGCTCTTTGGCATCGCTGTAAGGTGGGGGCCGCATCAGGCTGACGATCAGCCGCTCAAACTTCCCCGTCAGCTCGTACTTGAGGTCTGCAATGAGGTCCTGGTGGAGGGGGAGAAAGGGGCTGGGGGACCCTTTGCTCCACAGCATCTCTGAGTGGGTCCGGGGAGCGGTGGGTCCCTGCGTGGGCTGGTTGGTGGCAGCCACGGCCACCTGCATCTGCAGTGGGGGCACGGACCAGGGAGCGTTTCTGCCGTTACCTTCCCGTAGAGGGACTTGTAGGCTTGGCAGATCTCCACTCGCTGCTTGTTGCTTCTGGACGTGATGAGGTCAAGGATGGCCTCCTTGTCGCTGCCTGCGGGGAGAGCCGGGAGTCACAGCTAGCCCCATGGCTGGGCTCATCGTAGCCATCCTGCCGTGCCCAAAGCTGCTTCCAACTCGGGGCCGGGAGGAGAAGCAGAGCCGAGCTGGCTCCAGGGAGGAAAGGGGAGCTAGGAGAGGTCCTGGCACGCTGCTAAAGCAGACAGGCAGCTGAAAGGGGAGGCAGTGCAGGATGCCGAGCCATGCAAGGGTCAACTGAAGGAATAGGGGACATCAGGGTGGCCCCAGAGTGACAGTCTGGAGGAGCGTCCGTACCAAGTCCCTTCATGGCATTGTACAAGGCCTCTGCATCCTGGCTGGCATCAAAGCCTGGGAAATCCTTCACCGACCCCCTGTAGACCTAGGGGAAAGGAGGTGAGAAGGTGAAAGGGGAAGGAGCAGCCCTTGGTGGAACGAGGGAAGGAGAAGTTGAAGCTGAGCAGGATCGGGGTGAGATCTGCTCCTGCTCGGGCTGCCCAAAGGCAAAGCTCAGCCTCAAACATAAACACTTCTTGTTCTTCTCAGTTGTTTCCTTTCCTGTTTGCTCTCCCCGCCGTGCAAATTGTTTGTGTGCCAGGTCACCGGAGTACACGGACCTCCCTCTCGTATCTCGCGGGCATTGCTCTCTGCTGCTTGTGCCCCATGTTTAAGCTGGATACAACCCTCCCCGCCGCGCCAGCAAGAACTGGTGGTTTGAAGGGAGGTTTCTTGAGCACGTTTGGGTTCCCAGCTCCATCTGGGGGGGTTCAGCAGGAAAAGGGGACACCCCACAGGATGGCTGGACACCCTGAACACAGAGGAGGGCATGGAAGGACCAGGGCGATCCCCCTGCAACACAGCCGGGCCAAAGGAAGTTATCGAGTGGAATGGGAGCGACGAAGGAAGTCATTTTCCTACCGCCTGGTGCGAGCAGGGAAACCCTCCGGATGCTGAGGATGCCCAAGCTCTGCATGGCCTCCAAGCGAGGAGATACATTTACAGGCACAAAATCATCATGGGCTGCTAAGCGGAAAGCACTGAGAAGTGCCAGAGCTGCCAACATCTTGTCCTGCCCCAACATGTGCTCCCGCAGGGCCCAGGCTGGTCCGAGGGGTTGGAGCAGAGATCCTAGATACAGGGAAAGACTTTCCCAGGAGCCTGAGAAGTCCTGGGGGTTGGCATGATCCACTTATGTCTGCTCCTCTGCACCTCCAGGCTGCACAATGGGGAGCCCAGGAGCAACACCCCCAAACACAGACCTCAGGAAAAAGCAGGGACTGGGCTTCCCCTCCCCAGGTCAGCTTTGCCCTGGGGAATTCACCCCGGGGGAAGCCTGGGGCCGGGCTCTGAACGAGATTAGCATTGGGTGGAAGCAGATGTGAAACCAGCCCGGCCCCACATAAGGAACTGGGACATATCCCCACTGGTGTCAGGGAGTGGGAAGAGCTGCACATCAGCATTTCCTTAGCGGTCTCGCTGGGGAGCAGGAGGGCTGGGAGCCACGCTGAGCCGGGGCTTTCAGCTGTGTCAGCACCCTGGGAAACTCTGAGTATCCTCCCTTGGCTCTGCTTGTACCACGTGCCAACTGGGTACGTACACCTCCCAGGGCTTACTTGCTCAGGATCTGCTGCAGGGCTTGTTTAAAATCCCCGAGAACTGTACGAATGCCCAGGGCTCTTGCCAGTGCGGGCACCTAAAGCCAACATGTCCCCAGAAAAGACAGGCATCGGGCAGGCAGCACCAGTGCCAGCACCCCTGACCCAGCAAGTGCCCCCAGGAATGAACCCAAGGGGATGGACACAGGGCAGCCCCAAACCCATCACTTCCCTGGGCCCCATCCCAATGCTGCGGCACAACAGCTCCACTGTGCATCTCACACAGCTGGCCTCTGTACCCCCATTTTCCAGAGGGAAACCAGTCCAGGCTGGGCACATCCCACAGGCCCTCTTGGGAGGAGCTGCTGGCACTGGTGTCCCACTGGTGAGGACCAGGTCACGCAAGAGGAGACGCTGCCCTTCGAGGGAGCTGGGCAGGCGCAGGGACGGATCGTATTGCAGGTGAATTATCTGGAGGGCTGGATTTAGCTCCGTTTCCCAGCAGCTCCCAGGCCCTCCTGGCTCGGTGCAAGCTGCTGCCCACACACATGCCTTGCGGAGACATAAATAAGGAGTTGCAGGGCAAAGGAGGTGCCTGGAGGCAGCAGGAGGGGATGAAGGTGGCTGGAAGGTGCTGGGGTTACACAGGTGGTGATGGGGAGACAAGATGCTGGCCCTGGTTAAATGGGGAGGAGGAGCAGGGCTGTGTTCCTGCCTGCTGAGCCATTGAAGCACGAGCTGCCCGCCTTGCCGCAGTGCTGCCATGGCAGGGGCAAGGGAAACCGAGGCAAGAGCTCAGCGCTGTGCATCGCCCCACGCTCCCTGCGCTCTTGTGGGAACAAGCCCCAGGGAGGTGCAGAAACATCACTCGGGAGGGGAAACAGCATCCTGCCCGCTGCGCCCTGCTCATACCTCCATCCCCCTTTCCATCCCCCACTTCAGCTGTGGGCCCCCCCGCCTCCCCTCCTCCAGCCTCTGAGTCATCCCGGCCTGCCCGGGACCTCCCGGCTAAAAATAAGCCAGGCTGGGGCCGGGAGGGTGGAAGCAAAATTCCCAGCGTGGCTTCGCTCTCTCCCACTGCATGGCTGCTCAGGGTCCTGGACCACCACAGGGGTGATGCTCGCCCGTGCTGTGCCTCAGTTTCCCCACCCGGAGCTAACCACCTCCTCGGCTGGGCAGGAAGCTGAGGGTAATTGGGCTTGAGGCAAAGATTACTTGATTTCTTGAGAGAATGGAAAGCAGAGCCTGGCCCCGAGCAGCGGAGAAGGGAGGCTGTGGACTTGGACTCCTCCCCTGCCTAGCACAGCGCAGGCAGCCACAGCTGCCCACCGAGGCAGGGCTTTCCACCCACGCCAAGATGTTTTCCTAGCTGCGAGGGAGCACCTGCTCACCCAGCTGCCACATTGCACCAGCCCCAGCTCGGAGGGGGAGAAATCCAGGCTGGGGTGGAGAGGCAAAGCAGGGCTGCACGCCTTGCAGCGGGCTCAGGCACCGGCGGGATTTCTCTCCAGCAAAAGCCCGAATCCCCAGTGCAATGTCTCTTCTCCTCCCCTTCCCACAGCCCTGCTTCTCTCCCCCATCCCACTGTGGTCCCAAAAAGATTTTTTGCTCATCGCTGTCCCTGCTCTCCTGGCTCCCTGCCCCAGTGCTTTCCCCATCTGCATCACATCCAGACAGCGCTGGCTGGAGAGGCAGGAATATAAACAGGCTCTGGGCAGCATTGCACCCGTGCACGTCACCACCATCCTTGCTGCGCAACGGAGACGCTGCCCCGGCTCTGGGGTCTGCCCTGCGGCACCCTCGGTACCCATCCCCGCCGTGTGTGGGTCACCCTTACCTTTCCTTTGGGTGCCATGGCTTCCCAAGCTGGAAATCACCGGAGTGAGGGTAAGGAGGAGCTGCGGGAAGGAACAGAAAAGCCAAAGTGAGCCAAAGCCCCCTCTCTGCGGGCTGCGTTCGTTAAGGGAGGCTTCGCTCCCTCCCTCGGGCGCTGCTGCCAGCCATCGCTGCGGGTGCGGTGTCCGTGGGAGGGTGATGGCCGGGTGCTGCTGGGGAGGCTGAGGGGCTTCACCAGCCACCCTGTGGTCGCTGGGACTGAGGTCCTTTGGTATCTGGCACTGAGCTGGGGACCCCACGCGCTGGGGGCAGTGGAGATGGGCCCCCGCGCCGCTTCCTGCCAGCGCCGAGAGAAACCGGGAGGGGAAGAAAGCGCTGAATATGTGGAAATGGGCCGAGCATCCTCTGCGGGGCTGACCCTCCTTGCTGCACCCCGCAATGCTCCCCCTGCTCCCTGCAGCCCCCCAAGCCCTGGCACCATCCCAGCTTCAGCAGCTGCTGGGGACGCCCCGTTGCTGCACGGTGCCGGGGCTGGGCAGCCCCCACGAAGTCCCACCAGCTTTGTCTGAGTTTCCACGCACCGAATCGAGGCCGCCATCAGCCCCACGCACCCGGCAGAGCCCAGGAAACACTGTGAGGTTTCCAGGGTAACTCACAGGTTGTTTTCTAAGATTAGCACCATTTATAGCTGCAACCGGCTGCAGTGTGGCCTGTCCCCACCCCCCCCGAGAAAGTCCCCAGACAGCGCCGTTTGCTTCGAGAAAGCTGACGGAAGGAGAGAAACAGCTGGAAAATGGAGCGCGGCCATGAATGAACCGCTGAGCGTCAGCTGAGCTCCAGCCATGAGGCACAGCTCCCTCCCCACCAGCGCTTGCCCTCCCTCCGAGACACGTTGCAGGAAGGCTGAAGGAGCAGTGGGGCCCCCCTGGGGGGATTGCTGCCCCCAGCCGAGCTTGATTTCATGCCATGGAGCAAGCAGGGGGAAAAAAAAAAAAAAAAAATCCCATGAACTTCCCCAGCTTGGCCCCGCATCCCTGTGGGAGCACTCATGGAGGGGGAGACCCAGCCCCGTGGCCGTCAGTGCGGCTGGGTTGCCCCACCGGGGTGCAGGAAGCCTTCTGACACCCACGGGCATCCTTGTCAAGGGGAGGAAGTTTTGCAGAAAACCAGAGCTGCCTTCGTCTCCCCTTCCCGTTTCAGCTGGGGAGGCTGCAAGCCTCGGCTACCCTTCCCCGCAGCTCCTGGCTGGGGGAGAGCCCCCACGTGCCCCGTGTGTAGTGGGGCTGCACTGTGGCCGGGTGCTGGGTGGGCACCAGGGGATCCCAGCCCCCAGCCCACACAGCCTTTTAATGCCACTCAGGAGCCTGTACGTGAAGCTACATCCCCTCCAGGGAACAGGGAGAGCCCTGTGTGGCACAGCCCTCCTGCCTCGCTCAATGCATGCGGCAGCCGGGCTGAGACCATCCAACTCATCTCAGCAGTGGCGGAGAATCCCCGGCCACACCCAGTCCCCAGCCTGTCCCTGCAGTGCCCATTCCTGTCCCCCACCGCTGCCGACACATCCGCAGAGGCTGGGGGAGCAGCCCCAGCTCTTGCCCTGCCAGCAGGCGAGCCGGGGAGGATGCCCGGACAAGCACACCGCATCCATGGGGCAGCTGGCGAAACCCAGAGGCTGCAGAGCCCAGGCATGGGGATGTACCTGTCCCCCCCACCAAAAAATGGAGAGGCTTGAGTTGTGGGGGTCCCTGGACAGAAAGTGCCATGAGAAACCCTAAATGATGTGCACAGCTCGTCCCCTTTGCAGAACCACCCGCCCTTGCCAAAAAGCCTCTGTCCCCCGGCAGCATGCACCCCGCCGGCCTCTCCATGGCCCCACCACGGCTTCGGGCTCAGGGGTTTCACCCCAGGAGCCCGGTGGCTATTTTTGCAGCCCGCTGCCTGGCAGTGCTTTCCCAGCATGGCCGCACATGAAGGCCGCGGCACACCCAGCGCCGTCGTCCTGCCCGCAGGGCGGAAAGGGAGCTTCGCTGGGTTAGAAAAAAGCAGCATCCATCCTCCCTGCGTGGCAAGGGAGGTCCCCAAAGTCCCCTGCCCCACCCCAGCGCCAAAAAGCCCCCCTGCCCTTCCAAAGCTCCGTGCCGCTGGGGTGTCGTACGGTGTGTTTGCCTGTGCAAAACTCGGCAGGTACCGAACCAGGGGGATCCTCCCTGCCGAGCCCAGCTCGGACCCCTGCATGGAGGGATGGGTGTTTCCATGGCCGCCGCAGTGCCGGAGCATGGACAAAGGCGCATCCCGGCCGGGACACACCCATGGGCCCCGTAGCAATGCCTGCGCCCACCCAAAAAAGCACCCGCTGGCAGTGCAGCCTCCTAGGCTTTTGTTAAAAAGGAAGGATTTTTCATAAAAAGAAAAAGAAAGCAAGGATCCCCCCTGCAGCCACCCCTTGGAGGGAGCCTCCGCTTGCACAGCTCACCTCCCCTCGCGTGCCACCGTGGTGGCTTTGCACACCCGCACCGTCCCCCCGCACGCCAGCGCACACTTACGAGCGGCACCGAGGTCTGGCCGGGCGTGCTTGCGGGAACAGCCGGCGCGCTCGGTGCGTACTTGTAGCCGTGCGCTTGTCCTTGGTGTGCGGCTGTTTCCTCCCAGCAAAACGTCACTGCTCACGAGCCCTCCAGTCCCCGCCTGCCGTGGCACAGGGGTCAGGGCCACACTCCCACCCTCGCCGCCGTGCCGGACCTCAGCCCCTTGGTTTTGGGTGCCCACGGCGCAGGGGGACCCGATGCTGCCCACAGAAGCACCCTGCCAGGGTGCAGGGAAAGGGGTCACTCATCAGAAAAGCCCCGTCGGCGTGTGCAGGGGCTGTGTGCCAACAGCGGTGATGGCCGCAGTGCAAGGCAATAGCGGTCATTGCACTTCAGCTGCGGAAATTTCACCCCCTTCCGTCCCCGCCGCCCCGGTTTCCTGATGAACGCTGATAACCGGCTGCCTCTCAGGCTGGCCCAGTGCTGACACGGGCTCTGCAAGGAGCATCCCTGGGGTAGGAGCTGAGCTGGCACAATGAGCTGGGGAGAGGCAGCTCGCCATCCCCTGCAACTTTCCCTCCCGTGCTGCAGACACAGGGATGAGAAGACCTTGCAGCACAGCCATGGGTGGAGATGCAGGCTAAGTCTCTCCCAGATGCTCCTGGCAGGCTGTACCGCTGCCTGCAGTGCCCCAGGGCTGCTTCCTTCCCTGCCTCACCCAGGTTAACCCCACTCCCTCTTTACCACCACCCTTTGCTCCAAGCAGCACAGAAGCTGCAGAAGGGCTGGAGGAGCTGGTGGGGCTCCCCAGGAGCCGCGGGCTGGCTGATACCAGCAGGAACAGATATAACCAAGGGCCCCCTCAAGAAGTTGAAGGCTGCTGGCACGTAGCCTTTCAGGCATCCAAGCCCTGGTGGTACCCATGGGCTAGAGCATCTCTCCAGGACTACAAGACAGCTGAGCTGCTCAGCCCAGCCTGTCCTGGGAGATGGTGGTCCTGGGCAGCAGGGACCCCAGGCTAGCTGTGACATACCCAGGAGCTGGCATGCAGCCGCAGGGCTGTGCCCCCCCAGGGGACTGGAGGCACCCCAGGAGGGGGAGACCCTCGTGGCCAGCTAGCATCAGCTGTCCTTCGTGCCCTGTTGTTCCCTCAGGACAATGTTCCCTTGGGCTAGCGTTGGTGTCTGGAGACCTCACTCATGTGAGACGGCGTGGGTGACAAGCACATCTTTGTTCACCCTGTGCTGCAATGCAGGACAACGGCCCTGCTCTCCTCCTGGTGCCCCTGGCTGTGTCAGGGTGTGCTGAGCCCCCCTGCCCCAGAGGTGCTGGTCCAGCAGCTCACAGGGTACGCTGGGGACACAGGGCTGCCCCATACAGCCAGGACAGGGCAACCTTATGGTTAGAGTATACACCTATGCTTTAAGAGCTCTAGATACTTCCTTGCCTCATTCCTGCAGGGCTGATATGCCCCTCCTCTGCTCCTTACAAACCAAAGGCTGAAGGATGTGCTGAACCACATCACAGCCTAAGAGGTTTTTATCCCCAAATACTGCAAGCAGACTCAGCCTAAGTACTACCTACAATAAAATCAAAGTTAGTTCCTCACCCCAAAATACCAGCTCCCAGCCTCTGCTCAGAAGCCAGACTTGGTTCTCTTCTCCCAGGGGGCTGAAGACCAGCCAGGCCATACCATAGCTTCCCCCATGTCCTTTCCCTGCCTGGAGCAGCCCTAAAGAACAGCTCTGCTGGGGCCTGAGGGCACTTACATGCCTTACCTGCCCTGAGCAGCCTCACCTGGGACCCCCACCCACACAGCCCTGGGCCCCCATTTAAGGCCTGGACTTACTCTAACCCCTACTTGCACTCTGCTGCCTGGTCCCTGTAGGCTGCACCCCAGGAGGGAGGCACCATATTAGGGTCATTCCTGGTGCCTATTTCATTCCCTGTGGATAGGCACCCAGGTCTTGTTGCACTCTTGCTACCCCCCAGCCAGGACAGGGGCTGGGATGGGGCAAGCTTGGGCTGAGAGCTGTGGTCCCAGGGCAAGGCTGGATGGGTCACTAGTGGATGGTGGTGCTGCCTGCTCTGCTACAAGCTGTATTTGGGCTGATTGGGTACTTTTCTTCTCCTAAGGCTGCTGTCTCTATGCAATGGGGCTGTGACAAGGTGTGGGCAGCAGCTGGGGAGGTGCAGGTAGTCTTAGGACTTTGCTTCTGGGAGCTACAGCTGGACATGCTGCTGCAAACATCCTATGGAGCTGGGTCTGTGCTCCTCTGCCTTGCTGCTCCAGGCAATTCTTGGACCTGCTCCCCTCCCTCTATGTTCCATAGGTACAGTCACAGCTGTGGGTGTATGTACCCCTGCATCCTGACCTGGCTGTGTTTCTGCTCCTTTCTGCCTGGACTTCCTCCAAAACCTGCTCTGCAGATTGAGATGAGGGTCCTGGTGTGAGGGAGCAGGGGCAGAGGGAAGGGGTTCCCTCTTCTACCTGCACAGGCGACTTAGAAATGTTAATTAAAGTCCCTCTACGATGCCTCTGAGCCTATTAGCATTGCAGGCTTGTGTGTATGATTTGGAAGGCGTTGTGGGAAAAATATTTCTGCATAGATTTTCCCATTGTGCAGCCCTGAGTGGTGGTCAGCAGGGGGAGGGCCAGGGCGCTCCCAAAAGGGATTTAAGGGGAGAGTGCAACTGGGGCTGCCTGGTGCTTGCCCTCCCCATCAGCTCGCAGCTGGAGCAGTTTGCCCAAAGGATGGCTGGAGTAAGTAGTTTGCTTGCAGAAGAAGGGAAAATCATCAGGGTAAGATGCCAAGGGTGGGACTGGTGGTGTGCTGGGTGGGTGGGGAGGCAGCCCCAGCTGGCCTGGCCTCGGGTAGTGGCTCTGCAGCCCCCAGGAGCCACAGCAGTTGTCCTGGAGGTTGGGGGTCCTTGTGCCACAAGGGCTTAGAGCACCCCATCCTGCGGGTCAGGGTGCTGGGCACTGCCCCAGGGTGGTCCCTGCCTGCTCCGGGCTCCACACCGCAGCAGGGACCGCATGGCCCCGTGATCCTCGGTGCTGCTGGGACATGACGGTGGGCAGGGTTTCCAGCCGGGTCCCTGGCCCTGTAAGTAGCAGATTATGGGATTTGAAGCGTGCAGCATGGACTTTGCTTTGCTGTGGGGTAACCTGGAGGTCCTGGCAGCACCCTGCGGGTGTGGAGGCGTGCAGTCCCCCTTTCTCCAGCCCTGGGAGCTCCTGGGGAAGGATGGGGGAAGGCACACGAATCCCAGGCGTGCCATACCAAGAACCTCGCTTGCCCCAAGCACAAATATCACACAATTTGGGGTTTCTGCTGGGCTGACGTGCCCATCGGTGACCTGAGCAAGCCACAGCATTACTGTACAGGCTGATGGCCCAGGGGACCCATTCTCTGTCTGAGCTGTGCTGTTGGCCCCCAGTTATGGGTGCTGTGGGAGCATCTTCAGCTGAGCAGATGGGTCCTTCCCGGTGCACTTCAAGGCCAATGGCTGCTCCAGGAGCAGAGCATCTCCCATCCTTCCTTCTCTGGCCCAGCTTCTGCATTTCAAATAGTGTCAGTGTCAAAGCTGGGACAATGCCAGCTGTACGTCCCTGCTGGAGATGCTGCTGGAGCAACAGGACTTTCTGAGCTGGCAGGGGGACAAGCAGGTGTCCTTGTCCCATCTCACTGTAGCACGAATCGGACAGAGCCCAGCAAACCCCAATCATGCATTGCTCCACTTCTCACCGGGGTTGAGGGAGCAACGCAGTCACTTTAGCCCCATCTTGCTCCAAAATGGGCTGCTTTTCTGGCAGAGGCAGACCCAGGGAGTCTGGAAAGCACTGTGTGGATGGTGGGAGCTGCAAAGAAAATGTTCAGGCTGAGTTTGGGTCACATCCCTGGGGTGGTGCCCATGGGGCAGCAGCATCCTCACGCCTGCTGCTTTCTTCTTCCGCAGATGCTGTGCTGGGGCTGCCTGCTCTCTGTTTCAAAGATGCTTTCCCGCAGAAAGCACATCCTGGCCGGCTCGGAGGGCTCCAGCCTTCGCCGCTGCCTCTCCACCATGGACCTTATCGCCTTGGGAGTGGGCAGCACGCTGGGGGCTGGCGTCTACGTCCTGGCAGGGGAAGTGGCTAGGACCAGCGCTGGCCCGAGCATCGTCCTTTCTTTCCTGATTGCAGCTGTGGTGTCTGCTCTGGCAGGGCTGTGCTACGCCGAATTCGGGGCCCGTGTGCCCCTGGCTGGGTCTGCCTATCTCTACAGCTACGTGACAGTGGGCGAGCTGTGGGCGTTCATTGCTGGGTGGAATCTGCTGCTGTCCTACGTCATCGGTATAAGGCCCTTTTGATCCCCCCACCTTTGCTTGACGTCGGTGGCTTTGCTGGGTGTCATTCCCAGACCCACGGGGCCACTATCGCTGCCCCAGCCGCTGCCTCTCCCCAGGTACTGCCAGTGTTGCCCGGGCCTGGAGCGCTACCTTTGACCAGCTCCTCGGCAAGAAGATGGGGAGGTTTTTGGGTGCTCGTGCAGCCATGAGCTCTGTGGGGCTGGCAGAGCACCCGGATGCCTTTGCCGCTGGCCTGGTGGTCCTGCTGGCAGGTAGGATGCCTCCCCCTGTGCCACCCTCCGTCCTGTAGGATGAGCTCCTCGCCCCACCATGGGCTCTTCAGGGTGGTGCTGACCCCTCTGAGGCTTTGCCATTTCCCTGAGCAAATGGGGAATACAAGGGGAATCTGGGGAAATCTGCAGATCCTCCTGACTCTACCGCTGTCCCCCCTTTTCCACCCTCCCCAATAATGTCTACCCTGGACCTGGTGTCATCCAGGGGCCTTGGCCAGTTTTGCTCTTTTCACCCCCAGGGCTTCTTTCCTTTGGAGTGAAGGAGTCCACCACGGTCAACAAAGCCTTCACAGCTCTCAACGTGCTTGTCCTGCTCTTCGTCACAGCGAGCGGCTTCATCAAAGGCGACCTGAGCAACTGGAAGCTCGGGGAGGATGACCTGCCAGGGGCAGCTGCCCATGAGGCTGGGTATGAGGGGTGCTGCTCTGCCTGTGCTGCTTTCAGTGGGCAATGGGGATGGCTGGGTCATCCCCCGAATCCTTTATACCAGGAAATCCCGCTTTCTTCCATTTCTCCCTGCCCTGTTGGCAATGCGTCACAGAGCCAAAGTCCTAAGCCCTGCTGGGTTGATGCTGGAGGGGTGAGCAGGTTGGATGGGCTGTTCAGCCTGGCCCCATCCTGGTACCCTGTTGCACTGATGCCTCTGCACTGCCTGACTCTTCCTCCTCCTCCCAGGAACCAGTCTGTGGCTGACAACATGACCAGTACCTTTGGGGTGGGAGGCTTCATGCCCTACGGTTTCACCGGGACCTTGGCTGGAGCCTCTACCTGTTTCTATGCCTTTGTTGGATTTGACTGCATCGCTACCGTGGGTAGGTGAGGCGGGGAGAGATGCTGGCGGGACCCTCCCCTGCAGGCTTGGGGACGGTGGCGGTGGTTCTCCCCACGGCCCCGGGAGCTGGTGTAGGGCTGGGCTGGGAATGGGCACATTGCCGGCTCTGTGCCGCAGCCGCTCTCTCCTGCTCTCCGTGCTCCAAGGAGGAACTGTGAGTCCATGTGGCACGACTGGGCTAATCCTGAAGCAGAGACAGTCCCTATCCCCATAACCCTGGAGCCCAGGACGTCCAGTGGTCCTTGCTAGAAGGCCTCTGTGTCCCCTCTTGTGGGGGGATATTAAATGAGCATCTGTTTTTACAGCTGAGCTTGTCCTCCCCAGGGGAAGAAGTGAGGGACCCGCAGAGATCCATCCCCATAGGCATCGTCCTCTCCCTCCTCATCTGCTTCCTTGCGTACTTTGGGGTGTCTGCTGCCCTCACCCTGATGATGCCGTACTACCTCCTGGACACCATGAGCCCACTCCCAGCGGCTTTTGAATACGTTGGCTGGAGCAGTGCAAAGCATGCTGTGGCTGTGGGGTCACTGTGCGCCCTGACGACCAGGTGAGGGGCAGCCCCTGATGGCAGCTCTGTGGCTCGGAGCAAGGTTGCATTGGACCTATAACACATGCAGGAGCTATCCCTGACCCCTTCCTTCTGAGTGCCCTGCTCAGCCAAAATCCCTCAGTCCTTCCTCACAGACCCTGTTGCTCTGCTCCCAGCCTGGCTCCTGCTGATGAAGAAGAGCAACCAGACCCTTTGGCATGCCACTTATAGCCCAAAGCTGGAGGAAGTGGTCAGGTGTTTGGTGGCACCATGACCGCAGGAGCAGGCTGGGGTGTCTCGGTGTGCACAGGGCTCCTGGAGACCTGCGGACATCACTTCCCCAACACTGTCCCTCATCTGATGGTGAGGCAGGTGATGGTCTTGTCAGCATGGTCTTGAGAAGGTCATGGACTATACAGATGAATGGGAGCTTCCTTGGCACCCGAGGAGGAGCAAAAGGCAGGATGGCACCTCCTGGATTCCCGCCCTCTTCTTCCCCATGTCCTCCCTTCTCTGCAGCCTCCTGGGCTCCATGTTCCCCATGCCACGGATCCTGTACGCAATGGCTCGAGACGGGCTCCTCTTCAAACCTCTGGCCAAAGTTAGTCGCCGTCAATGCCCGGTGGTGGCAACGCTGGTGTCTGGAGGAGTGGCAGGTGGGTGAGCAGTCGGGTTACCCCTTAACCTTGAGCAGGGCTTGGTGGATGTCCTCTTTCAGCAGGACAACACAGACCCCCTAGCTTGCCAGAAGCTGTTTGAGCAATATCTCTCCACCCAGAGAGAGGTCTTCTCGCTGTGGGTGAGGACCATTTGGCCTCGATGCTGTCCCAGACACCAGTTCAGCCTCTCTGAGCTGCCAGGCAGGAGGTGGCAGGATGCTTTGCACTAGTGACCAAAGCATCGCCAGCTCATTGAGGTGCTCGAGTCCTGTTGCAGCGGGTGTCAGGGGGACCCGGGGGGGCAGAGGGAGAGCATGGCTGCGACGGATACAGCAGCAGTGCTGCCAGCTCTGCCGGGAGGCTGAAAGGGCTTCTCGTCCCCGCAGCTTTCCTGGCCCTCCTCTTTGACCTGAAAGCCCTGGTTGACGTGATGTCCATCGGCACGCTGCTGGCCTACTCTCTGGTGGCTGGCTGTGTGCTGCTGCTCAGGTGAGACTGCTGGGGACAGGGCTCACCCAACTTCTGATGTCGGCCATGGCCGGGACAAGGCACTGGCCTTGGTGCACTACAGGTGCACGCTCACGCGTCTCGACGTCCGATATCTGCTCCTCAGGTATTGGCCTGGACCCAGTGCTGAGGACGCTGCTGCGGGGAAGGTCCCGGCTGTGCAGCTCTGGTGGGACCATCTTGTCCGGCCGCCCCCACATCCCACCCCACGCTCCTCTGCCGTGGTGGCCTGGGCTCTGACAGCCATAGGTACGTCTGGGAGCGATGGATGGGCTTTACAGTGAGCCGGCTTGGGGGGACCCACGGGGGACATCGCTGCTGTAGCGTGGGCTGGCAGGTTCCTGCTTGCTGAAAACCACCCGGCAGCAGGATGCAGGCAGGGCCTGCCTGGCTCCCTCCTGCCCTCTCCTGACCGCCACACGGCTGGCTGACCCGCAGGGGCCTTGGAAAACCACCCCCCCCTTCCTTCCACTTCCCAGGAGAAGAAAAGCTAAACCCACCATGACAAGCCACCCAGCCCTGTCCCCTGGTTGTCCTTTGGCAACCTTGGGTGCTGCACCCCGGGAGAGGGACGGGCTCAGCCCAGGGAAGCGCTGCCCTGACGTGCTGCCGTGGTCCCTCCACAGCCGCCCTGGTCTGCGCCGTGAGCTGGGTGAGCACGGCCGGGCTGCCCTGCCTCCGGGCCGGGGGTGCCTGGTGCGTCGCTGCTCTGGCTCTGCCTCTGCTGGGGATCCTGGTGGCAGCTCTGCTCATCTGGAGGCAGCCTCAGAGCCCGGAGAGAGCATCCTTCACGGTGAGCACACGGCCTGGCTCTCGGGGGCCGTGCCCATGGAGAAGGCCCAGCCCCACATGGAAAGGGTTACGTTGCATTGGGGTGGTGTTCTGGTGTTCCCTCTGCTTCAGGTCAGGCAGACCTTTGCTGCATTGATGTTCAACAAAGCGCTCTTGGAGCCATTGGGCAGCTCACGGGGTTTTCTGTAGGGACTGTGAGGGCTGCCTGGTTCTTCAGGTTCTTCTTGCAGGCCAAAGGGGCACGTCCCGAAGCCCCAACTGAGCCCAGTGCCTGCTGCACGAAGCAGAGCTGCTCTTCAGTAAAAAGAAACCCAGTCCTGGATTGGTTTTGCTAGCGGTTTACTGCCTCCCCCTTAAATCCTGCAGCACCTCCTGCCCCGGTGCAGGACCTGTCAGTGAAATCACCCTCCATGAGCATCCCTCTCTGGCACAGGCTGCAGTCCCTGTCAGTGAAATCACCCTCCATGAGCATCCCTCTCTGGCACAGGCTGCAGTCCCAGCTCAGGTCTCCAAGCCTTGCAGCCCAATGGCCAGGCTGGGCTTCCCCTCGCCTGTCGGCAACTAGCCAAACCAGCAAAGAGCCTAAGTGGGCTGTAAAACCCCTGCCCGTGGGTTGGCCGGTGCCTCTGGGTGAAGGCATGACCCTGTTGCCTTGTGCTCTGTCCCTGTAGGTTCCCTGCCTGCCCTTCCTGCCGCTCCTCAGCATCATCATCAACAGCATCCTGATGGCCCAGCTCAGCGTGGCTGCCTGGCTGCGGTACCTGCTCTGGATGGCCATCGGTAAGCCGGGCCGCCCGGAGGTCCTGGAGCTGGCGGCAACCGCTTTGGGTGAAGCATAGGTGGTTTGAGAGCCCACGGCATTAATGCTGGCTGCAGAGTGGTGGTGGGCGGATGGAGGAGATGCTGGACTTTAATGTCAAAGGGTGGCAGGAGCACCCCATCCTCTGATG
This sequence comes from Balaeniceps rex, assembly GCA_013401315.1. Classification (NCBI taxonomy): domain Eukaryota; kingdom Metazoa; phylum Chordata; class Aves; order Pelecaniformes; family Balaenicipitidae; genus Balaeniceps; species Balaeniceps rex. Next base: position 15,214 of record VYZW01001172.1, on the reverse strand, counting down.
TGTGGCCCAAAGGAGTGGGAACTTTGTGGCTGGGAGGGGAGGGAAGAGAGAGGACCCCACCACCACCCTATTCTGCCCATTCCTAGGTTTCCTCATTTACTTTGGCTACGGGATCTGGCACAGCACCGAGAGCCACCGGCCCGAAGGTGCAGCCCCCCGGGAACCACCGGGAAGCACGGCCAGGGAGGTGGCCCCAGAGCCCTGTGGGACTGCGTGGTGCCCATCTGCTCCAGGGCAATAAAAGGAGACGGGCTGGTCCCTGAGCGCCTGGCTCGCTCCACCCTGTGCCTGGGGGGCGAAGAGGCCCCTTGGGCTGGAGGTCCCATCCTGCGAGGGGCACAGCCCTGACACGAGCTGCAGGACCTGTTTTCTCCGGCGTCTGGTGAACCTTCCTGAGCGACCTGAATCCTCATGGCAAACACCCTGCTGAAGGAGTTTTGTTTGGAGAGGATAAAGCAGACAAGTGTTTTTGCTGCTGTTATTGGGTTGTGGGTTTTTTTTGGCCTTTGAAACCTCTCCCTGCAGCCCCCCAACTTCCCCTGTCCCCTCACCCCCCCTGGCCCCTCAGCTGCTCCACGGGGTGGAGGCTTCTCGTGCTGCCCTGGCCCTCCACGCTGCCTTGGCACCCGGAGGCAGGCAGGGCTGAGCTGCCTGTCCCCCCATGACTGGCAAGGCACTGCCTGGACCGGGCTTTTTCCTCCTTAATGTGGGTAAGTCCTTTTCTGGACTCACTTATTCTTCCTCCTCAGTTCCCAGCACTCCCCTTTCCCAGAGCCAGGCACATTCCTCCCAGTCCCACGCAGGATCTGCCTTCGGGGCAGCAGAACATGGCACCAGACCCCACCAGCCTCATCTCCTTTTGCCCAGAGATCCTGTCCCCTTCAACCACAGCTAGGCAGGATTTGCTGGGGCAGCAACCTGCCCCATTTCCCCTGGTTTGGTGCTACAGCATCTGGCATGTCCCCCCATGGCCCTGAGGCTGCTGTGCAAAGCTGGAGGCTGCCCCACCACCCGTCCCCAGAGCCATGGGGATGCATGGAGCAGTGGGTGCCCTGCGGGGACATGGCTCCGACACAACAGTGAACCCTATTTCCCACTCTGGACACCCCATGGAGGTGCTCAGGTGAGAGCCAGACCCCACATCTGTGTTGCCTTCCTGGCTGCCTTGTTCAGCCGATATTTGCCCGATAAGGATCGGCACAAAGGACGGAAGCGGCTGTTGCAGTGGCCGTGCTGGCTTGGCAGGGCTGGGAGGGTCAGGGTCTGCCCTGTGCTGGGAGCCCATTGAAATGAATTAAACAAAAGGGGGACCAGCAGCAGGGGCCTCCTCTGGGGCTCCCTTCTAGTGGCTTCTTGGTGCCTGCTCCCACCCTTTCCCATTCTCCCCCTGCCTGAGGCGTGGAGCATGTGGCCCCGCTGCGAGATGCTCCCGCACCAGTCCCCAAACCCACTGACATAGGATTCTTGAGGCTGCTGCTTCTTAAACACTTGTAATTGTTACAGCCAGTAGAACGTTGGCCTGGTACATACATACACATAACACACACACATACGCACACACACACATTGCCCGGCTAAACAGCCCCGGGGAGGGGACAAGACAGCGACAGCCCCCGGAGCAGTGACTGTCCCACCACACTCGTGCACCCAGTGGAAAGTGCTTGCGTGCATCCAGCCCTGAGCCGCTGCCCCGCAACCGCGCCGGCAGCATCTTCCTGGATGGGGGAGGGATGTGACCTGCTGGCAGCCACCGCTGAAGCCTGCTGCCCAAATGTGCGCCTCTGGGCACCCAGCTTCTGCCTGGCAGCGGGGACAAGGAGGGCTTGGCATCTGCGTGGTGGTCAGCAGGAGCACGCCTGGGTCACGGGAGCAAGCCCTGGGAGCCGTTTGTTGAAGATGGAGGAGGCGATGGAGAGAGGATGGCACGGGTGGGAGCCCTGCCTGGCCCCCTCCCCAGGGAGCAAGGCAGGGCCCAGGGAGGGGAAGCCCTGCTTTCACTGGAACTGGTGGGAATGGGTGGTATCGGCTCGGAGCAGCCTGAGCAGGAGACCGAGCCCCAAAAGAGGACAGGCTGACAGGACAGGCTCCCGTACCCAGGGGAAAGCCCCAACAGCCCCCCAGCAGCACGGTTGGTGGCATGCTACATGGCGATGAGGGGCATGTCGCCGGCAGCCATGGAGAAGGGGGAGCCATCCCCGCCGTTGAGGACACGGTACAGCAGCTCCTCCTTCTCACGGTGAGCCTGGTCCCGCAGCTGCGCCTCCTTCTCCAGCGCCCTGCGGGTGGCCACCAGGTCCTCCGACAGCTGCCTGCGGGCAAATGGCAAGCGCTGCCAGGGCTGCCGGGCAAAGCAACCGTGAGCCCTCTCCACTCCCCGCAAAGCACCCGGTGGCACCTCAGGCTGCAATGTATTCCCCACCCCCCCCAGCTGCCACCTCTCCCCCCATTGGAAATGGCACCTCCGACTGCTGTCACCCTGCCACCGTGCACCGGGGAGCTGGTGGATGCGTGGGACCAGCACTTACCTTGCCACCACCAAGCGGTTCTGGGTGCGAACCTGCAGGTCCTCATTCTCCTGCTGGAGAGCCTTCACCTTTTCCTCCAGCATAAGGTTCCTCTCCACCTGGAAGGGGGGCACAAGGGTGAGGAGGGAGACAGAAAGCGCCTCTGACCTCCCCGCTGTCCCATATTGGGGGAAAACTGGCTCAGTGGGAGCATGGTGTCATTGCACCCACATCCCCTCCCCACTCTGAGGGAGGAACCAGGCTCCATCCAGCTCTATTTCAGCTGCAATTTCTGGATGGGATTCAGATGGAAAGAGGAAAGCCCACCTGCAACCCCCGCTTTGAACCCACCAGAGTCTCCAGGTTCAGCAGCTTCTTGTTCAGGCTGTGGATATGCTCGTTCTTCATCTCGATGACGAAGTGCAGGCTCTCCAGCTCCTGCGCCCAGAAGGGGCTGGGGCTCCCGTACTCCTGCAGGGCACCGGGGATGTGGCAGCTACATCAGGGTGGGCACTAGGGGCATCTGCCACAGTTCACCCCCCCACGCATGACCCCAGCAGGCTAGTGCTCTCAGCCGGGGCCCCGCATGGCCCAGGATGGGTTTGAACCCACAAGGCACGACGTTTTGTCCATCGCTTGTGTTCAAGGGACCCCAACAGCCCATGCACTTCCCAGGGATGGGGCTTTGCTCCCCTCTTCAGCTGTCCTGTGCCCCCCCTGCAGCTCCAGCCCCCCGTCCCCTCCTCTCAGGGACCATCAGAGAAGCACCCCTGGCTTTGGGCCAGCACCCCGTAGCCGGTCCCCTCCCTGACACCCCTCTGCAGAGGCCACCGGTCCCACATCTCCCTGTACCTCCATGTACTTCTTGTAGTCTGTGCTCAAGAGCGACCACTCTGCCCGCTTCATCCTCTCCTGGGAGGACTTCAGCTGGGAATTCAATGACTGGATCGTCTCCTAGGGCAGCCAGGGAAGAAGAAGGATGGGAGGTGTCTGGGATTTCTTCCTGAGCAGGGGCACTGCTGGGCTACGGCACCCCGATAACCCCAGGTCTGGAGGGGCCTGTGTAGTCCCCAGGCACACCAGGGACCGAGGTGGCCGCTGAGGAGCTCAGGGCACCATGGCAGAGCCAGCAGATGGTCCTCAAGCCCTTCACGAGCACCCTCTCCCCAGGTATTTCTCCACGGGTACCTGTAAGGCCACCTGGGACCTGTGGTAGGACTCTGCCAGCAGCAGCTTCTCCTGCTCATGCGCTTTCTGGAGCTCTGCAGAGGGAAGGTGAACTGAGCATCTCCGGTGCGGGGACACTGGGGCAGCGAGCCCCACCTGAGCCCCACAGTGCCGTGGAGCAGGGGGGCAGCGTCCCCACAACCCCGCACGAAGCTGGAGGGGCAGCGGCAGTGGGGGGGAGCAGGCAGGGGGGCTGCGGGAGCCCTGCTGTCCTGGCACGCACCTTGCAGGGTCTCCATGTGCTCCCTCCTCAGGGCATTGAACTGCTCCACCAGCTGCAGGTCTCTTCCCTTTTCCATCTGGGAAGCAGGGAGATGACAAAACCTACGTGTCTGACCCTTTCCTAACACCTTCCTTCTCCCAAAAATGGGAGAGCCCAGCCCAGTGTGTGCCAGGTCCGTGGTCGCTGCCTGGGAAGTCCTGGCTGGCCACACGCCCCCTGCCCGGCCGCTGCCCCCAGCAGCACCCACCTTTTGGACCAACCTGGATGCTAATGTCCTGGATGATTTTCACAGTCCCTGCTTGGCCGGCATCCTCCTCCTCCTGGCCTTGGAGGCATTTCATGCTCTCCATCCGCTCCGCTTGTAGCACTGCCTCCTTCTTCCCATCCTCAGGCAACAGGGCAGCATCGGCTGCAACGCAAACGTGGCTGAAACGGTGCCGGCCGCATCCTGCTAACCAGGCTGCTTGGGTGTCTTGGGCAGCCGACCTGCCAGCGTGGTGGCCTGGGTTCAGCCCTGTCCTCTTCCCACTGGACAAATACCTCCCCTCGTATCTCACTGGTGCAAATTAGCACTAATTGGGATGGCTCTGGCAGGCTCAGAGAGGACACAGCTCGTTAGGCCTCCTGCCCTGGGGATGACCTGTCTGCCTGAGAGGATGGGATGCCGTCATCTCTGGGATGCCATCACATCTGCCCGCCTGCACCAGCGCCATGTGGAGGCTGCGGCCATCATCCCCATCCTCCCCGGCCCAGGCGCAGGCTGGCCGCCCTAGGGTCTGTCCTACTGCTTTCTTAATATCACACTGAGAAAGTGCAGCGTGGGGCGAGACACACATTTCCTTCTCACCGTTCTCTGTCTTCAAGGTCCTGAGCGCCTGGGAAGCTGGTCTCCTCTGCTGCTGGGCTTTTAGCTGTCGCTGGCAGAGAGAGAGAGGGGGCTGGAGCAGCAGGGGACAAAGCGGGGCAGGCGGCTGCAGGCAGAGGACACCCTGCTGCCAGGCACCCTGCGCTGAGCACGCTTCAGCCCTGCTAAAACACGGGTGCTCGAGCAGCAGCGGTCCCTCCCCGACCCCCTGCCCTCTGCCAGCCCCGAGCACCCATGGGTGCGCACGCGATGCCTGGCAGGCAGCCCTGAGCTCGTTTCCCCATGTCCCGGCTGCTTTGCCACGTGGCATTGGCACTGGAAAACCTGGGGGATGCTCACAAACCCCCCAACACGGTGCTGGTGCAAAATAGGCTCCGGAAGCAAAACATTTAGTGGGGGAGAGCAGGCAGCTCTTGGCAGGGCTCCGGCTATGGTGCTTCCTTGCCACCCTCCTCCTGCCCCGTCCCTGCTGCCCCAGGGTGCTGCGGGTCAGCCTGGTCCTTGGCACCTTGCAGCACCCCAAACACACCCCTCTGCCGCTGCTTTGCGCAGCTGGGCTTTGACGCAGCCCGTGCTGGCGCAGAAATGAGAAATGAAAAATAACCATAAATCAGAGGCGATGCCGACCCCGTGCAGGGCTGGCAGCAGGCGAGGGCTGGCGGCGGCGCAAGCAATGACCTCAGGAGCGCAGGAATGTGCTGCTCGGCCCCGCGCGCTCCCGCACGCTCCCGCTGCTGCCGCGGGGCTGATATAACCCAGAGCTGGGAGCTGCCTTCAGCAACACAGCTCTGTGGGATGCCTTCCAGCCCTGCATGGGTTTAATTTAGTCACTTGGAGGGGAGGAGAAAAAAAAAAAAACAAACCAAAAAAGAGATGGATATATTTTTATCTGTTGCTGAAAGATAGAAGCAAAGCTCGCCTGCTTCCGCAGCTTGGCCTCCCCGGTGCGGGGCAAATCTCGCCCCTGATGCCCATCACCGTGCTGCGCTTCTGGGCAGGGGTGCGGATGCACCGTGGCTGAGGGAATCCACCTGCAGACACGTTGCTGCTCTCCAGCCCCCGGCAAAGCCGCCCCTAAAAATACCGGTCCCTAACGAAACCAGCCCCACAGCCCGTGGGGTGCTGGGGACCCCGCTGTGCTGGCTGCACCCTGGCTTGGCCCCGCTGTCGCAGCGGCGTCGCCAAATACAGACGGGGTTAGGGAGCCTGGCTTGGGAAAAAAGTGAGGCAAAGCAAACAGGCGTCCCTGCCTCCGCCCCCCCTGCAGCCCCCCTTCTGAAGCTGGAGGGAAGCGCAGTTGCCAGAGAGAGCAGGAAAACTCCGAGCCTCTGGGAAGCCGCGGCTTTATCTTCCCTTCTATGGCGTGAGCGGCCGCGGCGTTGAGCGTGGCCCAGGCAGAGGGGTGAGGAGGCACCAGGCGGTCGGGATTTGTAGGGTTTGTTCTCGTTGCCGACACGGCTCGCCCTGCAAACGCGGCGTGCCCTGGGATGCCGCCGAGCCCCGGCAGCCCTGCCTGCACCGGGTCCCCAGCCTGCCTCCTGCGCCCATCTCATGCTGATGTGTGTCCCCTTGCTATTTAATGTACCCCATGTCCCGTGCTGGGTTTTGGAGTCTGGTGGTGGGTGGGTGGATGAGACAGTCGGGGTTCTGCAAGCCCAGGGCCATCATGGGATGCAGGGAGATGACGGGGGGACCGTCCTGGCATGGTGGGGTCACACAGCCCCCAAGGGTTTTGAATGATCTGAGCCTTGCCAGGAGCAGGATGCTGGTACATCCTCCAGGAGCGATCCCCCAAACCAAACTGCCTCTGCTGCATGTGTCCTGCTCGCGGGCGAAGGCGATGCCCAAGGACAGAGAGCCCAGGGCTGGTCACCCCTGATCACCCCCATAGCACGGGCAATGTCCCCAGCGCGGATCCAGGGCACTTCCACCTCTCCCCCATGCCCCAAACCCAGCGGGACGGGGCCTCAGAGCCCCTCGGCCGCTCAAGGAGGACGATTTGAGACAACTACACCTAACTCAGAAATGGCTAAAAGGAGCAAGAGGTATGCCAGCATCAGCAGGCAAATCTAAATACCTGCCCCGAGGCTACAAGCGAGGCACCCTTCCTACCTCTAGGAGCAATTAAAACAGTGTCTGGAGCTAATTTTACTCCTAAGCACTCAACTGTCTTTTGGGATGAGAGCTCCACCGCCAAAGCCAGGGTGAAAACCAACTGAAACCAACTGAAACCAACTGAAACACAGAGGCACCTTCCGCTGCCGCTTCCAGAGCAGCAGTGGCACCCGCGTCTCCGGTATCGCCCGGCACATTTTGGAGAGCTGGAAGACAGTCACGGTATCTGCTGTCTGTGAAAGGAGCAGGTTGGGAGTTGCTCCAGCTGGAACGGCTTTGGCCCGGGGAAGAAGCAGCCCGAAATGTCCCGCAGGTGCAGGCCATGCTTATCCTGTAAGGTCTCAGCATGGAAACCTCTGGCTTTGGCTTTGAGGAGGCTCATGCCAAAAAATACCTCCTAGCTGTAAAAAAAGAAAGTATCCACGTTCTTAGAACAAAATACTTCTAATGGTCTGGAGCAAAACTGTTTATGGATGGATTAATCGGGATTTCCAGCAGATCCTGAGGCATCTCGAAAGGTGCCAGCGGTGGGGAGCACCTGCGCAGGGGCAGCCGGCACGGTGCGGGCAGCTGCAGGCAGCTGGGTCGGCTGTAGCCTCTGCTTCAGCTTTTAGCGTGAGGTGGGGTTTTGTACTGTATTTTTCTTCCTCTTTTCCTGTTTTACAAGTATGTTAAGCAATTAAACCATGCAACATCACTATCAGCGAATGAAATCACTAAGAGGCAGGAAACGAGCATTTAAATCCCGACCGCCGCTCCTGGGGACGAGGTTTTGCTTTGTGGCTGTGGAGAAGTGCGACAGGATTTGGCCCACGACCCTAAAACCTCCCCAGAACCTGCAGCAGATGCTCAGTGCTGCCAGAGCAACGCTGGCACAGGTCCATGGGACCTGCCTTTGACCCTGCTGCCGTTCTTCCTCCGGTGACAGTTGTGTTACAAGATGGCTATCACCTCTCGTACGGTCAGATCTCTACCACAGACCATACACAAACCCTTCACGCCATTGACAGCCCCGAGTTTTGCGTCCTGACCTTTCCCTGCCTCCTGCCGCTACATATAGTTCCTATATCTCCAAAATAAATTCACCCCAGCCCTGGAAGGTGGCCAAGCCTCAGCCCTGATCTTTTGGGAAGGTGTCTTGGCCTCTCTCACGCTGGGAGCACAACTGAAGGGTGAGCGGTGACCACGAGCGGCCAACTGTGGGTGGATGGAGCTGGAGGGGAAGGGACCCCCAAGGACAGTGCCCGCAGCTCGGGGCCAGGCTCTGGCCATGGCGCCTGCTCCTGTGCCTCCTTATCGCCCCGCTGCCCGCAGACCGGTGATGGGAAGGACAAGGCTGCCAAGCCGCCTCCCTGGGGCACACAGCGGTGCCTGGTATGGCATCTGCCCACCGGACCCAGCCGGGCACGGGCTCCCCAAGGTCACCTCCAACCTGGGACTGGCCCCAAAAACCTCCGCAGCCCCCAGCCCCGTGATGTGCACCCGGGGTCTGTGCGGGCTCGCCCCTGGGGTTTGAGGGCTCTCCCATCCCCAAGCAACCCCAAGGGACCAGCTCTGCAAGTCCACCCATCAGCAGCGGGAGGGTGAAGGTCTCCCACCCCACCTTTTGGTACCCTGGACACAAGGACGTGGACAGGAGCAGCTCGATGCCCGCCCTTACCCCTTGCTGCCATAAAGGGGATTTTCGGTGCTGCTTTCAGGATTGACTTGCAACTTAGTCACAGCAGCAGGGCTGTTTTATGGGGTACAAACTGTGGTGAGCAGTGCCACGAGGCTGAGCAGAAAAGCTGAGAGCAGGCAAGAGCAGGAAGGGAGGCATCTGCGGGCAAATGACTCTGACTTAAATTTCCTCATTTCGATAAACGTGCAGCTCTCGACACCTGGGACCTCGGGGCTGCTGTTTCTCCCTGTCGCATGCCCCTTCTTGTGAGCTCTCGGAGTCACAAACCAGCCCGGAAGTATCTGATCTTATGACATAGAGTGGAGTTTTTTTTTTCCACGATATGGAGAAGCAGCCAAGCCTGCAAGTGCTGTAAATAAAGGCATTTGCTGGCTCCGGGGCTGTGCAACCTCTGCGCCTGCTCCCCCTACACATCCCAGCAGCGGGCTGTGCTTCGGCCGCATGGTCCTGGCCGGCCGAGCTCCCACAGCTGCCTCTGCAAAGGGCCGCCTGTGTCGGGGGGCATGCCGGGACCGCGGGGCCTTTCTGACTTTCCTCCTGCCCCTGCCACCCTCCAGCAACCACAACCCACCGACACCAGTACGCACAGCACATCCAACTTCACAAACAACTCCTGAGGCCAATGGCGGGGTGCTAAGGCATTTCATGCCATGAGCGTGTCAAAAAATAATAATAATTAGCAGCAGATAATTTCTAGACCTGAACTCGCAGAAGAGCTCTTCAGTGCTGAGCAATGCAGTGAGATCTGCTGGGGACTCAGAGCGTTCCCCTGCGGAAGTGTCGCCTTCGGCACAAGGGGGGACACAACTTTTGGGACAAGGGAGGATGCTGTGGGAGGATGGCAGAGGTCCAGCTGTGGGCCGGCATTTCCAACAGGCATTGTCACCCCAGATGCTGCACCCCCTTTAGTATGGGCTTCCCCGTGATGTGGGGGGAGAGCCCGGAGGGGTGCAGAGGGGGGCAGCAGGGCAGGTGGGTGCCAACTCCACTGCACCCAGTGCCGGCTCCCACGCCGCGATGCCGGTGGGGTCACATGCAGCCAGGGATTGCCGCACTGTCCGACCCCGCTGCTCCCTGGGGCAGGGGGGACCCACGCCGGGTGCCCCCACCACACCTCCTCCCCAGCAGCTCAAGCAGGGCTCCACGCAAAACCCCAGCCCCACGCGAACCCCATCTCCATGCAAACCCCGACAACACGCACACACCATCCCACACGAGCCCCGACCCCACGCGAAGCCCACCCGAAGCCCAGCCCAGCCCAGCCCAGCCCAGCACGCCCCCGCAGCCTCTACCTTGCCGCCGGCGGGGCAGCAGCGCAGGGTGCTGCCGGTGCAGCCCATGGAGCCCCGGCCGGGAGCCCGCTCAGCCCCGGGTCGCGGGGGGTTGCGTCCCCCGGCGGGCGGCCTCCGTTGCCGGCGGGACCGGTCGGGTCGGGACGGGACGGGACGGGACGATCCGCCCCAGCTGGGGCTGGTAGGCAGAAAAAAAAAAANTCCCCGCAGCTGCTCGCAGGCAGCGCCGGGAGAGGGTGCTCTGCACCCCCGAGCCGCGGGCAGGGCCCCCGGCCGCAGCCTGCCCGGCCCCGGGGCTGGCCCTGGGCGCCCGGCGGGGGTGCTCCGGCCCTGGGGCCCCTCCACCCTGGGGTGTCCCCGCCCTGGGCTCGTCCCAAGCAAGGTAGTGCGACCCCCCGCCCCGGGAATGCTCTGTCCCTGGGGCTCCCTGCACCGGGAATGCTCCTGGGTGGGGGGAAAGGGGAGCAGGACCCCCACACCAGGCCTGGGGTCAAGGCAGACCAGGGCTGGCTCGGAGGCTTGCCCTGGTTGAACTCACCGCAGCTGTCTGGGAGAAAGGATGTGAGGGGCAAAGGCAGGATCTGTCCTGGCTAGTGCCTTCATGCCGTGAAGTTTCAGCTCGTGCTGGGGTAGCTCTGTAAAGGTGGTGGTTTTGGGGTGTCTGGCAGGAGCTCTGCTCTGGGGGTGGCTCTCCTGGCTGGAGGGGGCTTATGTTGTGGTCCTGTGGCCAGGATTGCCTGGGGAACCGCATCCTGGCAACTCCCCTCCTCAACATTCCGAACACCGCAAATGCTGGGCCTGGGTGCCCTTTTCCTGGAGGAAATACTGCACTTTGGAAATGGGTGCTGAAGAGGTAGGGAAACACATGGATTTGAAAGTGTCCTGTGTAAAAATTAACGGGAGGAAAGGCAGGCAGGTTCCTCCAAATGTTTTGGTTTTGATGATTTTTTTAAATGCTGTGAAATATTAGACATTTCTAAATGAACACACGTTCTGACCTGAAAAATCAACCGTTGCCACCCAGCACTGCTGAAATAGGAGCATTTCAACCTGGTCACGAGGCTGTGCCCATATAGAAACACTGCCAGTTTTTGTCAACAAGTTTCTATTCTGACATTTTCCAAATATCCCCTGGGAGAAGTCCAAGCAGCCCGCGGCTCAGGGGCTGCCAGCACGCTGGTGTTTCACCACCGCTCCGGCACCGCCTGCCCGGCCAGCGAGGGAGCGGAGGTGTGTGGTCGCCCCACCACGTGCCACTTGGAGGAGTTTTTTCTGCCCTGGTAACCCTGGGACTGGGGAAATTGTGAAACACCACTTGGACAGGAGGGTGGGGAAGGTGCGGGGCAGGCCCATAGCTGCCCCAGTGTCCCGGGGATTGCTGGGACCAGTTGCCTGTGTTCTTTTGGGTAGGTGCTGCTTAACCCGGGCGAAGTTTCGTGAGTCACAGCAGCTTCCGCTGCTCAGAAACCACTCAGGGCGTCTCTGTCCTTATCTCCCCCAGGACTTCATACGTGGGGCAAGTCTCCTTCCCTGCCTGGCGGTACTTATTTGGGCTGAGTATATCATTTGCAGGGTAAAAAGCTCTGTCAGTGCAAGGTGCTGGTCTCCACCTCTCCAGGGTTAATTAAAAATCCTGGTCCAGACTTTGGAGACTGAAGGCGTACAGGGGCAAGCACAGAAGCACATGCGTATTTCCAGGCTGAATTTGCATCGCTGGGGCCGTGGCTGGGATGGAAGCAGCCATGTAGGCAGCTGAGGAGGAGCCTGTCCAGCTGCAGTCATGGCTCGCTGGTGCACGAAGCTCCGGCAATTTGCATGTGCGCTTGTGATAATTTCTAGTTTTACTGGGGGTGCACTGGGATGCCCCTGTGCCACAAAGCAGGGCTCTGGGTAGGGTTTCTCTTGCTAATGGTGGAGAAAAAGGAGAGGATTTGGTCACATCAGGCTGAGGCATCAAGTCAGCAAGGCAGAGCTGGGGCTTGGGGATGGGGACGTGCAGCGAGGCCGGCTCCAGCGCCCGGCTCCCCAGCCCTGCACCCTGCGCTGCCGGTGCTCGCCATGGCAGCTACAACCCTGTGCTTCTATAAATCACTAACTTTTGGAGAAGAGGCCGCACCAGATCACGTCACACCCTTCCTTCAGCCCACGGGCCCGTCTGCAAGGCTGCCTGCCGGAGGCCCTGTCTGTGCTGCCCCAAACGTCTCTTGTTTTAGTTTGATTTTAGCAATTTCTCGGTTTCTCCAATCTTTCCTGTGCGGGCTGCACGGGATGTGTCCCTGCTGGAGAGATCTCCCATCTCTGCTTCATCTTCCTCTGCCTCAACACACACATAATTTGCTCCCTTTCCAGGGCAGCACTTAAACAGCCAGAAACTTTTCTGTCCAGCTGCTTTCGAGCAAAGCAGGGGCTTTCCATGGCGTTGTAGGGGTGGGATTCACGGCTGCAACAACTCCCTAACCAGGCAGGACGCGGGGCTGGGGCTGCCAGAGACTGCTCACAGAGGGCCGGAGGTGACGGGGACCGTGACAGAGAGAGGATTTCCGCCTGTGCAAAGGCAGGAAAGCGGAGGCGGTGTGTGACAGACCCACCTAGGGCAGCTTCGGCTAGTTTTGGTTTGTCCTGATGTCTTTTCCAGTGTTATCGCAATCTCCCCAGGAACGACAGCGGCTGGAGAAGTCTCAAGGGTTTTGCCTGGAAAATCAAGCCTAGAAGGGTTTATCTGGTGCTCAGCTGAATTGCCGTAAATGGGATAGCAGCTGGCTGAATGTTGAGTTAATTTGTACCAATGGTCATTTAAAGTGTTTGCCAAAGCTTATGGATAAGAGGAGTATTTATGCAAGCTGTTAAAGTGCCTCGGCTCTCTCTCCAGTTCCAGCTGGTAAGGACTGGGCAGGACGGGGTGGGTACAAGGCGGTGTCGGTGCCAGCGCATGGGATTTCCATCTGGGACCTGGCCCCACATGGTCTGTGTGCGGGGTGGTCCCGTGAACACAGATGGGGTCATTCTTTTTATTCTTCCCCCCCCCCCGAAACCCAGTTTAGGGAAAAAAGAAGGAGAGAAGAGTTTGCTGGAAGGTTTTTGGGCGATGCGCTGGCCCGTGGCGATGCCCAGAGGGTCCCGGCAGAGCTGGTGGCACAGGCGGTGGAGAGAGGGTGGTCTGTGGTTGCACCCTTCGGCCTCGCACATCATTTTTTGCAATCTGTTTGCTTTTATAAACGAGACCTAATCAAGTCATTAACGTTGTCACCCATCTGTGCTGGCTGCTGCTCTTCAATGCAAATCAAAGATGTTTAGCCAGACACGCTGAGACCTTGTGACTTGGGCTTTGCATGGGTGAGATAGCTCAGCAAACTGTTTGAACTGCAGAGGATCTTGCATGTGTTGGAGCCCAAAAAAAGGTTGCAGACTTCTTTGGTGGGGATCTAGGTCACGCATGCTTCTGTCTTGAGGTGGAGCAGTGATTTCAAGTAATTTCTGCCCCTGCTTGTGTTTTTCCAAGCAAAAAGATGTGAGTTAACCTGTCCTTAGAGTTCTTTATTCTCTGTTTTTCCCCGTGGCAAAATGGAGGGGGGAAGGATGGGAATGGGGGAGTGAAACCTTCACCCACGCTGGCTGTGACTAGCAGGAAAGGATGTGATGCTGGGGGCTTGAGGCAAGGGGCTGTGCTCCCCTCCCAGCCCCAAACATGATGCTCCAGCCATGCCCACGCCTCTCCCTGCACATCCCTGTCCTCATCCCCGGCTGCTCTGGGGCCTCAAAGTGAAAACTAATCCCTGGGGGATAACTTTCCGCCCTACTGCCGGCTGGGAGGAACAGGGCTATTTATTCCTCGCCCTTAAGCCTCCGCAGCGGAGCAGCGACGCAGTTGTCGCTGCCGGAACGGGGTGGGCAGCAGCATCCGTCATGGCCCCTGCCTGCTCCCGTGCCCTGCCTGCACGCTCCTGGCCGGCCTCGCTGCTAAATAAGGACGAAAAGCTAAAAATAGAGCTGAGGCAGGGGTTTGGACAAGCCGGGCAACCCTTCCCAGGGCTGGGAGCAATACAGGGAGACAGGCCAGCGTCGGCGTGTGAGGGAGAGCTGAGCTGCCTGCAGGGAAGGGTCCCATGCGTGGGTCCTAATCGTGCCGCAGCAGGGGGGAAAGTCTGAGACCTGCCACACTTGTGTCCTGTGTGCTCAGTTGGCTCAGCCCCTTCCAGCTTTCCACAGGGGAAAAAACATCTGTTCACCAAAATATATGGTAAAACCCACGCTCCTGTGCCATCTGTGGTGGTGGGGTACTGTGGGGCCATTCCGGCATGATGGGGCAGGGGGGCTCAGGGCAGCTCTGGCTGGAAAATGGGCACCCAAAGGGGGAAGGGTGGAAGAGGGGGGTGTTAAATCTGAAATGGTGGATAGATGGGTGGTGGGGTGCTGCGGCAAACAGCCCAGTTGGGGACTGCCCGACACCCGGGTGCCCCCCCCCCCGCAGCACACACGGTATCGGGTTCAGGGTCTCAAACGATCTCTGCTCTCCAGCTGCCGCCTGCCCCGTGCCGGGCGCGGGGGGGCGCGGAGGTCCCGGTCCTGTCCGGGTGGGCACCGACCCACGGGCCCGCAGAACGCCTCGGCGTGCCTGAGCGGGGTGCGAGACGAGACGCGGCCCCGCGTGGGGGGGCGAGCGGTGGAGAGGTGGTCTGGTCTCACCCACCGGAGTTGGGTGGCGGGGGTCCCCGGCGCGGTGGGTGCCCTGGCGCGGTGGGTGCACCTCGGCATCCCGCTCCGCTGCCCCCCGCCGCTCCCCGTGCCGGGAATGCGCAGCCTCCCGTCCCAGCATCCCCGCGATTCCAGTCCGGCGCTTGACAACAAAACCGGGGGGGGGGAAGAAAAGAGGGAGGGAAAAATCTCTGATCGTACGCACAGGGAGGGAGGGGAATCGGGCGACGGGGCGGGCACGGAGCTGGCGGGGTGCAGCCCCACGGCACTGCTCGTCGCAGTCTCGCCGCTGCCGGCCCCATCCCGCTGCGGGAAGCCCGGCTCAGGAAGCCAGCGGCTGCCTCGCCTCTCGTTTTTCTCCCCCTGCCACGCTTCCCCACCAGCCGCCCCAGCCTCCCGCACGGACCCTGCCCCGCTGCCGGAGCGATGCTGGGAGCGGGGCTGGCGCTGGCGCTCTGCGTCCTGCAGCTCTGCCCGGCCGCGCTCGGCGGCTCCCACCCCCAGCTGCTGGTGGAGCGGAGCGGCTCCCGGAGGCTGAGCAAGGTGAGAGACTCCGAACCTTTCACCCCGCTCCTCTTTGGGCAGGGAAGGGGCCGAGGGGGCTGTCTGGGGGGG
>VYZW01001165.1:979-13186 GCA_013401315.1 Balaeniceps rex | reverse complement strand
TCCCAATGAATTGCTTGCCCTAGCACATCTTGATATTTCTATATAATATGACCTTGCAAATGGAAAACTTGAGTTTGTGAGAAGCTGAGAAGTTCCAAGCCTTGTGATTGCTTTTGTTCCATAATCACATGGGTTGGATCTTTAATGACATAATCACATGAATTGGAGCTTAAGTTTGCCAATTCTATAGCTCTTGAAACACTGTCTGGTTTATGATTCAACATTATTACTTTGCTAAGGACTACAAACTTTTCAAGCAGTGATTTTTTTCATGCAGAACATTGGAATAGGTCCTTTCCAGTGTTTTTATAGCATTTCTGTATTTCATTAAATAAAGAAGTAACTCCAGACAGAGGAAAAGCAGTGCAGTGGGGACAGTGATCTGTTGCCTGCAAGCTAGATACACGTTGTGGATGGATGGAAAGGGGTAAGGTGGCCTTCTGCAATGCACATCTGGTTCTGCGATGCTTTTCTCAGAAGGAGCACATTGTGCCTATGTAGTGCTGGCTGGACAGCACTGCCTGCAGATAATTCCTACATACTGACGGAATTAAGGTGTAGCTACTCCAATTTCCCTTCAAAGGATGCTCAGTGATGCTCCTAGCATTCCTGTATGATGTTATGCCCTGATGTGGTATTCTCAGGCATACTTCAGAGACCATCTTTTCCTTGTGGGAACTGCTGTGACTGAGCTCAGTGGGGGTGTTTGAGTAGACAAATTCCTGGTATAAATAGAAGGGAGATGAGCAGATGAGGTTTTCAGGAGCCTAAGCTCAAGAAATACTTACCCGCATTGTTTCCATGATGCTGTACTCTGACAATACTTCACTACATACAGTGTGTCCTTACTTTTTGTGTGTGTTGCGTGAGATGTGGCAGGGAGCGGGGCAGGTGGGCAAAAGGTGTAGTAAGAGGAACTTTTATGCTGGATGAGATATTAATTTTAAGCATAACAAAACAGAGGAAGGGGTATGCGTGCCTGTAAATTTACAATGTTTTTATGTACCTTTCAAAACTGAGTCACTGAAAACAAAACCATAACTCTTCACCAACATGTCCTTATGCACCATATAGGGTTTCCCTGTCTCTTCTCAGCAAAGGCCTGTAATTTTGGCAAGTTACTTTGTGTCACCTATTTTACTTTCTCCCTTAACAGCACTTTTGGTCAGGAACAGGTAGAGTTGACCTCCAAATAGTATACCTTACATTTTTCCTAGTTTTGATTTTATGATACCATTCTTAAAGGATTTGAGAATAAGTAATTGTATTTCTGATAGGTTTGACTAGATGTATCACTGTTATACACGACAAAATATACGTTAAACTGTACTTTTTCAGATCACTGTTCTTTTAATTAACATACTGTTTCTAATGCAACAGAGCATGTTAATTTATAGTCTACTGTTGGGGACAAGAAATTCAGCTTTCTTTGTACTTCATCTATTGTCATAATGTGGTCAATTTCTTGTAAGTTAACTGGAAGTTGTAATGGTTTTGTGCTTTGCAGGATGAGTCATTGTATTATTTATGATTCTGTTTTTGACCCAGTTAGTGAAATTATGCTTTGTCATATAAGGATTAAAATTTCTATTTAGCAATCTGAGTTACTAAGAGTAACTGTATATGTATGTAACTCAGCCGATTTCTACTTAGTGTCTGCTTTTGATTTTGTGCAAACAGAGTAATAAGTTTAGATTTAAGATCCAGATAAATTATATTGGTGTCTCTATTAAGGATAGATTAGGGAGACACAAAGCTTGGAATATAGAAGTACTGTCATATTTTCAGCAATCATGGCTCTCCATTTTTTTTTAAAAAAGGCATCTTAAAATAAACTGCCCATACAATCTTCCTATCACCAAGGTGATAAACTGTGTGTCACTCTGGAGTCTTGCTCTTTCCTTGACTGTTTATTGTTTCCTTGTCCTTACTGTTTTGAGATCAGACTACTCTTCTGCCTATGGTGTTAAAATATATGCATGTATGCTTTGCTGGGTTCTTCCTCACCTCCTGTGTAGTCTTTGGCCTTCTTTACGCATATCTTGCCCTTGTCCTAGTCCACTTAAAAAATCATATCACCTAAATCATCTTGTGTCAGATGAAGTATTCATGTTATACTAATACTTTCTTTTTTGTAGAAATTGAATTAGAAGGTAAGATAATGACTGGAAGATGCAGATTAGCCAAATCTTTGGGTTTGCAGAGTACTGTGGAAGACCAAAGAGGAAATTAAATCTCAAGATACTGTTAAACACAACCAAAAAAACTTTCAGGATGTTGTGGTTAATCAGGCGAGTTCTGATCATGATATTATTAAGGAAGACACTGTACTGTTGTAGTTGTGTACACGTCGGGCATTAAGTTATTGTTGTACTTGCACTCAATGCAGGTTCAGTGCTCCTGAACTCTTGAGTGCTTCTGCATATAATGTATACATCCTTTCAGCATAATATTTTTATTTAATGGATGCATTTATCTTCATCTCTGTTTGAATAAACTGATATTATATATTTTTAGTAGCATGAATGATGGGATGTCTCATGTAATTAATTGATTTTTTTTTGACTGACATAGGAAAACTGAGCTTTGTTCTGTACAGATTTTTTGCACCAAAATAAACATTCCTTCAGGGAAGAATTTGTGCAAAAGAAGTAATTAATTTAGTGTCAGCTCAACTGTTACAGCTAAGTATTCAACAGAATGTTAAGTTAAAGGTAGGACATGCTATCTTGATTACAGAGCTAACTACATCTTTGCTGCTGTGGTCTGTTAGAACTGACCTTGACATGCATGTTTCCACTCGTGGGGTACATCATACAACTTTTCAAGTTCTCAGACTGAGTGCTGGTTTCTAATCTCTGGGCATCAGCAGATCTGATCTCCAGCAGATCCGATGAATCTACTGATCAGCATCTACTCACCTTTTTTCAGGAGCTCATGTCCGGTGGTAAATACTATAGCCCTACAGTAGTCTTGTACCAAAGTACTATACTTCTCTCCTGTTGTTAATACTAAACAGCATAAAAGGGAAAACACTGTAAACTAGTTTGTCTGCAGTTCCATTTTACAATAAAATGCTGACAGGTCTTATGTCACTGACTCAGGTAATCGTCTTCTCTCTCAGAGGGCAGACTTCATTCAGGTATAAACCTTTTCAGTGGTCTGAAACATATTTCAGTGTTTTAGACTGTAATTCTTCATTTGTCATCTTCAGTGCTAGTAAAGGGGTTCCTGTCCCTGACTGTGGACTCTGCCCACAGGCTCCCTCTGACCTGTGGCAGCCCAGTGGAGTGATTGGGGTTAAAAACAATCTCTTCTCTCAATGAACTGATCTTGCTTGCAATGCAGACCTACAACAACTGTGGTGGTGTAATGGAGGAGGCAGTGGAGTGAAAAACTAGGGTGGGATCTTCAAAAACTAGGATGAGGAGGGGTGTGGGTTGCGATTTTTGTAGTGAAGCCAATCTGGTGGTGAGCTATTGCCAAGATGGCTGGCCTGTCCTCTGCCTTTCTTCCATCCTTTCCTCCTTCCCTTAAGTTGGATAAGGAAATCACATGGCAACAAGATGAGTCTTCTGCCAGATCAGCCTTAAGACTGTCCTGGGTGGTGGGGGGAAAGAGGAGGAAAGGTTTCTACCACATCAGCCAGCTGAATCAACTTGCCATGTAGCTGTATGACTGGGAGCGGGGTGGGGAGTGTGTGGTTGGTGGCAGATGGAGGGACTGGCCACAGGACCAGCAGCTAGATCAGCTCGGGCCACCAGTGAGCCTCAGCCAGAGGCAGTAGTTTCATGGAGTTTAAGCTAGTGTAGGAAATCCTGCCTCCCACAGCACTTCACCACCACTCCCCTCTCTCGTGGGTCACCAAAACCACTCACAGAGCTAGGCTGTGAACCAGGTCAGGATATTGGTTCAGATTTTAATAACCCTTTTTTTTTTCCTTTGGATGTAGCTTGGATATATAGCCAAGCGCTCATTTTGGCACAAAGGATGGGACTAGAAGGAATTTTGTGGGTCAGGTGAGACTGATTCTGTTGGCTCTGAAATGAAACCTAGAGGTTTCCGTTTCATAAAACGTGATGAAGCGATCCAGCAGGTTTCTGCTGGGGATGAGCTTCGCTTCTTCCCCTCCCCATTCCCAGCCACAAGCTCCTGATGCTTATTTTGCATCCATTCTGGCACTCCTTCGAAACCAATCCAACTTGCTAGCCTGGTTTTCCTCTGTCAGGTAGGTTGAATCTGCTCATTGAAGGGGCTGATGGATGCCAGGGGCAGCGCAAGGCAGGGTGCAAGGAGGGTTATGTGGTTGGAAGTGGGGAGGCAGAGGGAGAGCCAACCCTCCTAGCAGGTCTGGCTGCTCCTGGAGCCAGAGCCCCGGGGCGAAGGAGTGGGGAACCACACCTGCCAGTTGGACCTCGCTGCGCTAAACCAGTCTGGTGACCTCTGCAGATGGAGCTGGACCCAGGCTCCTCGGAGGTGGTGGCTCCTCTCCCTCCTTGCTAAAAGCCGTTGCTTTTGTCTTTCTCATTGTTTCTTCATCACCCTATTGATTATTTTCAAAAGTGATGAATATATGTCTCAATTGCTGGGTCTCAGTGTAGATTTGTAGCGTGTTAGATTGTTTGCAATTACATAAAAGCAGGACATTGATATGAAATATCTACTGTCTCCCAGATTTGGGTCTGAAACATTCACATTTTCTGTTACTTTTGAGAGTTTGGTAGTAAGATAGGAAAACTAAAACCAGAAAGCTAAAATTATGTTGAAGCAGTGTGTCATTTTCTCTGTAATGTGTAGGTTAAGAAAGCACAAATAAAATGAATAACTTAAAAGTTGCATAAATCAAAAATCTGATTTACATGTGTTGGAAGGAAAAAACCCAAAATTGTTTTGCCCCATTTTTGTGACTTTGTCTTTAAAAAAAAAAAAGCCAAGTTGTTGGTGGTTTGGCAGCTGTGTGGGTGACGTCAGCTCTTCCATTGTGAAAGATCTGCTTTCTTTTAGACAGCCTTATGGCATTTCATCAAGTTTTGGTGATTCAGCTGAATTAAAAACCAACTGGACTTAAGTCTAAATTCCCCTAACTGCTAAACCAAACATATTTCTGACCACACAGTCATTGCTAGATGGCCTGTCTTGAAGCAGTATTGAAACTTTATATCCCACAGAACGCGATTTTATTTTGAGAATCAGGACTAAATGACGTGGTGAAAGAAAATGTACCCTTTAATTCAGAGTTGTTAATCAGAATCTGTCAGTACATGCTCTATTATTTTTTAATCTGACTTGCTAAATTTATTAATGAATTCAGTCAATTTCACAAAATCTTGTAGACTACACATGTAGCATCACTTTCTCTTCAAAAAGAATTTGAATTTCTTTAGATTAGAAAGATGTATTCAAAATAAATATATCATTGGGTGGGGCTGTTTTAGACTGAAAAAACTTTTACCTTCATTTAAAATTCCAGACTTAACCATAAACTAAAACTTCAAAGGCATAATAAAATTGTAGGCTACTAATTGTAGTCAATTTATTTTGAAGATATCTATTCATAGAGGCAGACATCCAAGACAGAAAACTTATAAAAACATTTTGTGATTTTTCTCCAAACTTTTATTTGCCTTGAGCAAAATTAATCAAACTTTTCATTGCTCTCCTTGACATTTGAAAAAAGGCATTACCTCATATATTGCGCTATTAATTGCCAAAATAAATGATTGCTTATAAGGGGCTAGATCTGCTATATGCAGAATGAACATATGATATATTACAATGGAGAAACCATTTCAGTTCTGGGACTGATGTATCATTCATGGGCATTAAAATTGCATTATAATGGCTGTAGCATTATATATTATATCCATACATATACCAAAATGATTCATCTTGATTAAGGAATAGACACTCTAGGCTCCTTTAGGCCCCATTTATTACTTATTTTGGCCAGGTGGAAGATGATTCCTGAGACTTTGCAGGCCAGAAGTGATTTCTTCCCCAGTTTTATTACTGATGATCTAGCTGGTTTAGAATTATTTAAAAAAAAAAAGAAAAAGTGAAAAAACATCCCCTGGTAATGAAGTTATTCAGTAGCAGCAGAAGATATAGGTATGCATGGACGAGTGTGTTGTGTGGGCTTTGAATGGGATAAGTATCTGTGCCATGTCTGTGCCAGGCTAAGACCCAGAATCCACTCTCGGAGTCAAAATGTGCAGAAAAGCAACCAGTATGGTTAGCTGACTGAGCTTACGTAGTGACAGCTGGAATGGGAGAATGGTCAAGAATGGGGAAAAAGACAGATACGTTCTTTGCTTCTCCAAATTTCCACTTCTCTGCAAAATTATATATATGCATGCTGACCATCTGAACTGTCATCTTTTCGTTACAAGAAAATCATAAATTGCAATGACCCCCCCGTCAGCTTGTAAGGCAGAAGCTGCCAACATGTGGCCCTGGAGCCGCGTGTGGCCCTCAACCACTTCACGTGGTGCTTTTCGTGCTGGTCTGGCAGTTTTGGGCAGAGCTCAGCTCCGCTCCCTAATAGGAGGCTGCCATTCCAGCCAGCTGTGTTGCCATTCACACAGAGATAAGTGGTGTTTTTCTTTTGGCTGTTGTCTGTATGAAGTTTCTGGGGTGTAGCTTTTGCTGTCAGGAAGTTTGGCGTGTGGTTATGTGTTGCCTTGGCTCTTAGCCCACCTGCATCTCAATGTGAACCATCCCTCATTGCAGTATTCAATACTAAGTGTGTGGGGATTGCACGTTTGGTGAGCCTCATAAATACTAATCCCCATGTTTCCTTTGGGATGTAGATAATCTCTTTTAGAATTTAGAAATGTTAAGTCACTTGATGAAGTGTCTAATGCTAGTATCATGACTGGAATTCAGAAATCCCTCAGTACTGCTTCTTTTTTATGCTTCATTGTATTCTATACCTATTTGAACATAACACATTTTATATTTGCATGCAGGTCTTGATATAAATGTTAGATTGTGTTTTTCAAATGAAATATCTCTGAGATGGAAACCTGTAAAGTTTTAATTGTGCACAGGATGTTAGAGTCAGGTTATACACTGCTCAATTTTCTTTACCTTGAACACTGCTACCTTACAGTGATGCAAGTGGGGTTTGGGTGTTTCACATGTAAGGCCATCTCAGCATGACCTTTGATGTCTTCAATAATTCATAAATACTATTCCATTCAGTTCAAATCTGTTTCCTGGGAAAAAATAAGATTTAGAATTTTTTTTTCTTATTTTTCCATCAAAAGTGGAAGTCAAGCATTTCCTTTTACTACCTCTCATTTTGTGATGTTTGACCTTGTAGGCTGTATTAATAAGGTTGCTCTTATTTAGAATAACTTTAATTTTTGTATTCTGTAATTGTATATGAATGTAATAATCTGGATAAATGCTTCACCCTTTTAATGTTCACGGGGATTTTTTGCTGCCATGAGTAATTCTGGATTTTACTCAGTTTTTTGTGTGGTGTCTTTTTATGTAAAGGTATAATCTGTTATAAAAATCAAGGTGAATACTTTGGAACAAGAACAAGAGTATTTTCGTATGCTTACTGTTGTTGAAATTAAGTTAAGAAGAGTATGTATTTTGAAAGGTAAGAGGCTGAGGATGATATTCTAGTATAAATCTCTCCTTTGGAATCAAACATTACTATGAGAAAACTGAAATTAGAACGGATAATAGTGGATCTATATGTTCACGGCATTCAACTAAGTGAGTTAAGATAGGTGAGCTTTGCTGGGTGAGTTTGTCTATGGCAGAGCCCTATGCCTTGTCAACACAACAGTAGGAAGTTATAGTGTCTCAGGGCTCATCTGTTTCTTCAAGGTCAGTATTCTATTCATTCTTCCAAGGTTAAGGTCACGGCTATTCCTCAAACGTTTTTATTTTAATAAAGTAACAGAAAGACTCGGAGTTTTGTAGAAAACTCATTATTGCTGTAAAGCAGCAAAAGGTCACAAAATGTCTTTCCTCAGTGAAGTAGCAAAACCCCTTATTTCTTCAGTAATTCATTGTCACAGTATAGGCTGGAAGAGCCCTTGACATTTCCAGAGTTTCCTTGCTGAGGTGAAATAATTGCTCTATACAGAACAGTTCAAAAAAAGAGGAATCAGTTAAAAGTACATATATGCAAAGGCCTTGTTAGCCCACAGAGCCATGCACATTTTGAAGTGACTATAGCAAGCTTGTCCTTCCTTCTGGCACATTTTCATGGACTCTCATGTTAATTAAGGCATCAGACCTACAAGAACGTGTGCAACTTCAAAAATGTGCCTTATGAGTGAGGATGAACAAAGATGAAGGTTATACAGATGTAACTGAAATGGAAAAATCATCAGTTTCAAAGGGCTACTACTGACTATTGAGCTATCATTTAGAAACACTGTAGAATATTTTATTTATTTTATTCATTATAAGCATGAAGGGAAAACTGTTGGCTTTAAAAGTCTGAGAAGAAAAGCAAAAATTAATTGACTTATCTGTGTGAGAAGTTAAAAGTGTAGATGGAAGAAGGTGCATTATGTGACTTTGAGCCTTTTCAAAAAATATGCAACATTTTCTGTCCAGCAGGGAGAATAGTTGTCTGTCTTCTGTAGTACAGACCATCAGTAACAACAGCAGTCCATAGCACTGCAGCAGGTCTAGAAATAACCATGAAGAACTTGTTCGACTCTCATATTGATGGTGTTTTTTTGTTATTGTGAAGAAGAAAAATGCTACTTAATTTGACAGTGCTATTCAAAGGTACTTTGTAACTTTTAGCTTTGATTTCTATGAGTTTTTTTGTCTTTGGTGCTTTATAAGAAGGCAAAAGTCTAAGAAGCACTAAATAACATACTGATTATAGGTTTGTTCGTGTACAACAAGCAATGTCTATACAAAAACAGTCTGTTCACAAACAAGATACTCTTCTATATACTTTCCTTGAAACAGTCTAAATAGTCTGCTTGGGCTCAGAGTGTTGTTCATCTGTTCAAGTCAGACACTGAAACTTTGATGTTTAACTTTTCCCATAGTAGAAGAATATTTTGTATATTTCTCTGTCGATTTTCTCTCAGAAAGACTATATTTGCAATGGATGTAAAACAGCTGTAAATCTAATAGAGCAAGTGTTGATCAAGACTTTAAAATATATGTATTTTCTGAGATATGCAGTAAACTCTAAATTTTGGCTTTACTGCGAATGAAAGTGACTGTGAGTGTTATGATAAGTGTCCTGTTTCTCCATCTCTTCCCATTTCTCCGTCTCTTCCCAAAATTCCAGTCATGGAAGTAGGGGTTAATGCAGAGAAAATACAATGAAGTTGCTTCAAATCATATACCCCAAGAAAGAATAGGCTAGACATTTATAGCATTATCCATTATAATCAGGAAGCTTTAAAAATTTCCTGCATTTTGTGGAAGATATCTCTAATTTCATTTTGACAGTTCATTGACTGAGATTTGCTGAACTTCAGCAGTTATCAATAAAGACCTTAAGACAATTTGCAGAGGATCGAACTGATCCTGGTGAGATTGGCACTTTGAGCCAGAACTGATTATACCCCATTTGACTGTCTTGTGTGCCCTGGATCCCAGAGCTGAATCAGTTGCAGGAGGAAGACGAATTGCATTCATGCCAAGATAACAATATGCACTTTGCCAGAGCAATAGGGAAAATTTCTTAGAACTCCTCCTGGAGTTTGCTTTGTCTTGTGCATTTCTTGATGAAAACTAAGCAACAGGCTGCTTCACAGAATTAAGTCTAGCAAAAGGTAATTTTTGTCATGAAGTTTCCATTGTATAAAATGCTAAAAATAAATTTCCAGTACAGCACCATCTACAAAGTTTCTAATGCATCTATTTGAAACACCGTGCAAAATTTTCTGTTTGTGGGCAAGTGATAGTTTTGCCTGGGGAATCCTCATCTACTTGTATCTAATACTTTTTATGCTTCTGTAGCTATAGAGGAGAGAAATACTCCCTCTTCCCTTCCAATTCCATTTATAAATATATGGAGAATAGCCATGTGTTTCCATACTGTTGACAAACAAATGAGGCATTTAAAAAGACCTTATGTTTATAAATGGAAGATATTTAAGGTCTAAGTGTGTCTCCTAATTGTAAAAATATCAACTATGCCTTTTTTTTTGCTTTTTTATTTCTCAGTAAAATTTTCTTTGAAAATGTAGTCTTACTCTTACCTTGCAGGTGAGTAGTTGATTCATCTGACTGGCTGAAGATTTTAGGGACTGTATAAATTATATTACTACTTTAGAGACAGTCATGATTTTCAGAGTGTTTGGAATAGACTTGATTTGATATTCATCAGTGGAAATGAAAAATGCAGTACTTTCACTGCTGTCAATGCTATAACCACTGTGGTCTAGTGTATATATTAAAAACTTGAATCATGTTCAATATATTATTTCCTGATATTTAGGAGGAAAAAAAAAATCTCATGTTAAAGTAAAGCATGTTGGCGCTTAATCCAAAAACATAAAGGAAAGAAATTCAAATAGAATGGAAATCCAGTGTAATTTCTGATCCAGTCCATAGATTCATACTACTTTTATTAAGTGTGCAGCTGAACAATGTGAAGAGTACAGCTTTCCAATTGCTAAGATGTCCTTCACTAGAAACAGTGTATGCTAAAAAGTATTTATATGTTCTTATGTTCCCACATGAAAACTTCCTGCCACCTTCTGTCTCTTCTTCCCAGATCCAGGTACTTCCAAACTGGGAAATACCAAAGGAAATCTGGTTATTTCTTTCATGTACCATTCTGTGTTTTATGGTGTAATGTAGAGTCCCTAATTTGGATGTATTTGTAGACTGCCTGCAAATCAAACTATAGACCAGACTGCTTGCAAGTGAAAACCACCCTGTGCCTACAGAATATTTTGCATCTACAGATGCTAGAAAAACACATAGATCATTGAATTAAAATTTAGAAGATAGTAAAAAGTTAAGAATCTGTTCCAAATGGTGTACCCACTAAATTTACTTACTTTCTTGTATAAATTCGAAGTTTTATGTACAAATTTGGTATGAGTGGAAATCGAAATTACCCAAACCCATCTGGATATCCCATCACCAAGTTAAAGGCTTATTTTCTGTGTTGTTATTCAAAATATTTGTATGTAATATATGATGGGAAATGGAAAATATGGATAAAACCTCCATCCTAGAGTTTCATACAGTCTATTGGGGAGAAATCTCTCCTGAAAGATGGGAGATCACAGTTCAAAACCCTTTGTAACAATCAGGGTAACTCAGGGCATGAATTTGGGTCCCCAAAGCCCAGAAATGTATCCCTGCTGTTGGGCTAGACTTTTTAGAAGGGGAAGAAAACCTCTCATTTTGTCAGGTACATCCTCATGTGAATTTAATCCTTAGTTTTCAGTTTAGTTTTCTTTTTATTAAAAATGTATGGAAGTTAAACATTTAATTAGTCTGAGCCTTTTCTTTATTTCCAGTTCAGCATCAAATTGGCATCTGTTTCTAACTGCTTTAGTTGACAAACAGTAATTTATATAGCATGCAGTTGGCTAGGGCTTTCAGTGTGACCTGAGAATTTCCTCCTTTAGGGAGAAAACTGTTGGACATTTGGAAAAATGCTGTCAGAGGAAAGTTCAGATGTGGTTGTGGGAAGCAGCACTGACCACAAAGAAAAGTTATAGGGTGGCTTCCTGAGTTTTACTGCAGTGAAGTTATGGTTCACTTCTCGACTTTGTGTTTCCCTTTCCAGCTGCATGCTCCTATAAAGAATCAAGTGTTTGGGTGCCTGTTACCTGAAGTCTGCCTTTATTCTGCTGTTTAAGTGCTGCAGGGAAGACCAAGTGATATGTTTAAGTAAACAGTTTCTAGATCTTAACTTCTGAGCTCACTGACATGGATTTTGCAGCAGGGAAAATGACTCGAATTTGGTTTTCTCTGCTCATCCATAAGCCTCACTTTTTGGTAACATTCATGGGATTGTGTGCTGTTACTGATTTTTTTTTTTACATTATTTTCTTAAATCTTTTCTTCTGGTAAATTGATAAATTGTTTACTGGCACTTTTGTTTTGATTTCAGAATCACTTTAATTTGGGGATAATCTGGGGGGCTGGTTAAAACATACTGTTGTTGCCAGAAATGATTGTTGTGAATATAAATAGGGAAGCCTTTCATATAACAGCTTTGTGGAAAACACACTGTGTCTGCTG
>VYZW01001158.1:6775-44953 GCA_013401315.1 Balaeniceps rex | reverse complement strand
TAAAGGTCTTTTCCAACCAAAAGGTTCTGTGATTCTGTGTGATTAGCACGCATCAGAAAACCGGGCGTGCAAACACAAGGTGCGCATTCAGAAAGGCAAAGGCTGTTCCATTTTTGGCCGGTTTAAAGTAGCGTTGGAGCATCCTTGATGTGTCTCTAAATAACGGATTATTATTTAAGGGAACCTTTGCATTAGTGGTTACTATGGCAATGAATCATTCGGTCTCTGCCGGTGCCAGATTGAACATTATTGTCTAACGTTTGTCCAAACAATATTCAGTCATGGTGCAGTTAGTTAAAGACTTAGCAGATGTTCTAAAGTAAATTCTGTTCAGAGCTGTGCGCCCTGGCAAAATGCCCTTTTCTAATATCTACGCCGAATATGTAAAGACTACTGAATTTCTCTGCTTAAAAAAAATGTTTGTTAATTGTCTGTACCAAGCCTGTCTAATTAATTGCACATGGATCCGCCCTAATGTGCAGGGAGAAATGTAAGTGAATCCATTCTGCCACAATTTCCAAAAGTATAATAAGTGCATGTAAAAGCTGTAATCACTGGCTGTAATGGCTTCCTAGTTGCAGGCTGTTTCGTAGACTATGAAAATATGCTGTGTGGAAATAAACCATTTGTGCATTGGACTGAATTAAAACCAAATGCTTGAACTTCTAATTAAAATTTTTCTTCAAGTCGGGGAAAGGAAAGGCTTAATTACCACCAAAACGCTCTCCTTTTCTTTCTTTCTTTCTTTTCTTTTTTTTTTTTCACGTTGTTGTTCATAATTTAGCTGTGTCCAATAGTTTTTGGTACATCTTGCGTTACTGCCCAAGCAGTCCCCGAAAGCCAGGTTCCCTTTCCAGAATACCTGCCCATGTGGTCCTCATCGGCTCCGCTTTCAAAGTTTACTGCAAACACATGGATTGCTGCCTACACATTCCAGATGCTGAGTTAAGCTTTAGGAAAATGAAAAAAAAAAACCCAGGCAGACGTGTGCGTGGGGTGGAGGGGGGGATAAACAGAGAGATACCGTTCCTGGCAGAGACAGAGATGCGAACTTCCATCTTGCAGAAATGGCAGCGCTGGAGTCGGCCGGGTTTGTTATTTCTCCCTATCTTGTACGCTGTGTAATAGAGGGCTTTTTTTGAACTTTAACATTTGGACTTCCTAACAGACTGTTCTTTAGTGTGGTTTGGGAAGGACAAAAGAAGATTTTTGTTGATTTGGCATAAATTATACAGCGGGTATTTTTGGCATAAATGTTGGAGTTTGATGCTTTTTGTTGGTTTGGCAAAATATACCTTGAAATCACAAAAATATGCTTCTAATTACAGAATGTATGTTGCAGTGATGTGGGACAGCGAAGTAAGGAACCTTTCAGTATTTATATTAACCGAATCAAAAAATTAACCTCTTCCTGTTGAATGTTTACAGCTGGAACCCAGTCAAAGAATCTGAGGCTGGAGCTTGTAATGCCTAATACGTTTCTGCCTCAACAGCGAAGATAAGTAATTCATTATTCAGATGCTAAGCGTTCCGCGGGCCAGTCCCAGCACTTAGGGTTCAGACTTGCTTGCGAGGAGAACTGGCAGGTACCGCGGGCCCCAAATTTAAGCTGTGTGGTGACGTTTTATGAAACCCTACACGAACAGAAACCTCGCAGGGAAATAAAAGGGCGAAAAGGCAACAAAAACGGGTTCTTGTTTAGGCTGAAACCTCCTCCTGCCACGTTTGTCACTCAAGCATTTCGGCAGCCTGCTAGAGCATGACAGGCAGAAAGCAAAGCTGTTTTCACTGCCCAGGTAGAGCAGAAGGCAAACAAACAGCTTTCACAGTTCAAGCAAAGCCCGGTTCGGTCAAAGATCTTCTCAGTGCTCGTGGTCCTTCAGCAATAAAAAGCGGGGGAAAAAGTGTTTTACGAACTCGAACAGGACCCAGTTCTCCATCCAGCATCACCCAGCCCAGCTGGATCTCCCTCCGCAAGCCGTCCGGCGCCGGTCGTCTCCTGCGCCCTTCGTCTGAGCAGGGTGGCAGAGCGCTGACTCTGCCTGACGTTGTTGATAAGGATCGTTCCTCCTCAATGACCCTAATTAACAGCGTATGTAATGTTTTGCCTGAAGAGCTTCCTGCGAGTGGCTCTCCCGACATGTCTGTCTTGTTCGGAGATGCTCTTTCTGGAATTACCATTAAATTGCAGCGCTGCGTAATTGCTCCCAACAGTTGTAAATCTCATTTAACCCTTCTCGCCGCGCAGGTTATGGAATGCGAGCGCTGCAGAGCATTTCCAAGGTATTGGATTTGAGTGCACTCTTTATATAGCAAGAAAGACTTTTCTGTGGGCTTTTTTTAAAAAATGTATATATATTTCTCCTGAAGGGCTTTTTATTAAGCCAGGCAGAGAGTACCGAGTAGAAGCGCAAGACCAACTAATTTAGTGCACCCCGGACAACTCTGAAGGAGATCGCAAAGGTTTACTTGACAAAACAGGCACCAAACGTGTCAACATTCGGGAATGTTACAGAGAGACTATTATGGTTTCAGGCCCTTCAAACCCCAGCAGTAGGAAACTACCTCGCCCTGCAGCGTAGAGGCAGCAAAAAGTGCAAAAACAATGAGTGTGAAACCCACTCTGGCTGTAGATACGCAACCTCGACTCGAGCAAATCCTATCAGCTCTCACGTCATAAAATATAGAAAGGAATAAATGCTTTCCCCTTCCCGTTTCTTTCGGAATGGTTATACAATTCCTGTGGTAAAATCTGCTTCGCTGTGCTGGTTGCTAAGATAATACGATCGTGTTTTGAACGGGGGGGGAAGCGGTCTTTTTATTACTGTATATAATGGCTTTTCCTGTTTCTTGGTCATTATAGTTATTCTTTTTCTTTTCTTTTTTTTCCCACGTTTCTCAGTCCTTCTGAGAGACATCAAGGAAAGACTTAAGTTTTCTAAGGTACTTGATGGCAGTAAGAACAGGAGTCTGTGGAAAATCAGTGGGATGCATGCTGGTAAATTATTGCCACTCTGGAAAATCCGTCGCCTCAAAACAGCTGAGATGGTGGTGGTAGTGGTAATTTTTCTGTTATTGTTGTCCTGTTCTTAGGAAAAAAAAAAAAGGAACGCCATAAGGAGCTATCACATGTGAGCCAAAAATGCCAGTTTTGCCCGTGATGCTCACTGGTGATGGTTACGTTGGAGAGAGGTTGGGTTCTCCCAAAAACACTGCTTCCCCATTCTCAGGCAGCTTTTCGTATGATGGTGGGCAGGGGATGGCATCTCTCCGGGCCTCTCCTTCCCTACCTACATATGGAGATAAGGAAACTACAGGGTACTGAAAGGGCTCGATGAGCTGGTGTTTTAAAGTGCTATATATGGGGCAGGGACTATTTATTCCTAATAATCAACCAGCACCTTTTTTACGTCTCAGTTCATTTTCCCCTTATGGTCCTTCCCGTATATTCTTAATTTTTTCTCAAATTAACATGAGGAACAGTCTTCCAGGCAAAGCAAAACGACGAAATGGAGAACGTGGCCAGCTGTCAGAGGACTGGGGAGCCGAGGCTTCCGAGGAGACCTTTGCTCAGCCACCACCAGCCAAGCCTTTGCCCCACCAAGAATACGTTGACCACCGCTCGCTGTCCTGGTGCACGACGTGGCAGCCTGCTTTGCTGGTGTGGGCGCACGACAGCAGCTCTCGGGCACGGGCAATGGGGTTCTTGTGTTTTCCAGCTGAAATTTCAGGCTTTGGCTTCGTATGATTGCCATCAGCGTGGACAATTGATGGCGACTCTCCGAGCCCCTTGTACGCAAGAGAGGGACCTCAGCTTTCCACCGATTTCTCCACTTGGGATGATTTCTCACAGAGATCTGAAGAGAAAAAAGTTATACGTTTCCCATTCTTTGAAGAGAGACCTTTAACTTCCTTGGATAAAATAATGTGTAAAACAATGTTTGGGAAAACTTCCAGGGGGCTCGTTTCGGCTTTACAAAGGAACCCTCCGCATTTGAATCCTGATGGGAAGATAAGATAATTCTCCACCACTGTTTAGTTATTGAATGCGGTATAAACAGCCATCCTCTCTTCATCTCCTGAGAATGCAGTGCTATTTGGGAAACAGTGTTACGAACAATTAGAGTAACTGGAATAAACTCCACATTCCCCAGGAGATCGTGGACTCTGTCCTCATCTCTGCTTGATGGCTGTCAGTAAGGCTGCGGATCTGAAGGTTGCTATTCATATCTTCAGGGTGATTTGCTGAGGTCTCTAGATTATTTTAGTCTTTTAAAGTAACCCAAACTTTAATTATATGAGCAGTCATTGCCATTAGATCTTTTCTTGGCTTCTGTCAGTTCCCCAGAAGATTGTGAGTGCCATTGCTGTGCCGTGCAGGGAGGAGAGCTGGGAGGTCTGCTTTAACACGCCGGGATAATCCATCGCACGCCGGGACGGGCGAGAAGGAGCGCTTAAGAGGCAGGAAGAGCCGTAGGGGAGACAGACCCCACGCTTGCTGCTCAGTCCACAGCAGCCACGTAGCTGCGACAGCCACCAAAAGCAGTTTAAGCCTGTGCGTGGCTCGACGCTCCCAGCGTGCGCTGTCTCAGAAGCTGCTGGTAGGGCGGCATGGCGTGGATAACGGGAGGAGCAGGGACATGGCCGTGGCGGTTTCTCCTTCGTGGGATTTGGCTTTTCTGGCCCGTGCGGCGGGGTTGGGAGGGGAGGGAGCACCGCTGGTCTTCAGAGCTGCGGCATTTTGCTTTCCTGTAGCACCGAGCCTGGGAGGAATCAGTCCTCTCGTTTGTTTGCATCACGTTTTGGATGTGATTTTAAAGGGAAAACCTCGCTCCCTGGAAGCAGCCGCAGTCAGCAGGAACAGTGATATGCCCTACCCCTTATCTGCAACTTCTTACTAATAAGTTTTAAAGTACTTCACAGGGAGGTCAGAGGTATTACCCTCATTTAACAAGAGGGGAACTATTACTCATGTGGCTCTTGACACTTCTCTCTCATTGCTCTTTTGTTACCAAGCCCCTATAACAGCAAAGAGATCCCTTCCACTCAGATTCATCCGCAGGGAAGGATGCTGGAGCCGTGACAAAATGACAGCGTTGGTTGGAGACCTGTGACTGTAGCAGAGCAGTGGTTAAGTCAGCCAGAGGAATGTTTTGCCAGTTTGTCTGTTATTTTTTGTTTGTTTGTGTGTTCAGCAGAGCGCTCTGTTATCTTCCGCCCGTCCTGACGCCATGCTTTTCCTGTTTAAAATTCCTACTTCTGATTTTCCCTTTGTTTTTTTTTTTTTTTCCTTTTTTGCTTCCCCAATTGTTCTAGTTTTATGTTCCCAGCACCAATTGCCAAATGATATCTAACGAAAGCATTTGCGGATATAAGCATTTGGTGCCTCTGCCTCCTTCGAAGATGCATTCCCCGTGCAATTCTTGTTTCACCTCTCTTGCTTGCAAGACTGCCTGAATAGTTCTCCGTCTCATTAACTGAATTTTACCTGATAATTCCTCCTTGCAAAGGGAGCTCATAGTGCAAACGCACTGAGAACAAATGGGTTCTTGCACTAGACAATAAAAATGGGGGGAGAAGCACCAGCTCCCTTCTCTGGTGCCTCACGCGACGGACGCTCGTCACGCCGTGGGTAGGGTGTGATGTGCTGCGTGGTGCTTCGGGCAGGCTTGGCTCAGGGATGGGTTGTGCTGCAGACCGTGCAGTTATGTGGGGATGGACCGACACGCTTCAAAGTGGTCAGGAGGCTCTGCCGATATAGACTCGCTCTAAGTTAGGAGGAAACCTGTTCGTGGTGCATCACTGCATGCTGGCGCAAGGTGATGTGACCCTCGGCGTAGCCTGGCAGAGACGAGAGCGGGGCAATGCTTGGTGAGTGGGTTGAGATGAAGAGTTCATCACTGGACACTCTTGTTGCTGTTGAGTGCATTGAATGGTTTCGAAGGTGCTTTCAAGCGTGCTTTCAAACTCTGCTAGTGAAACACAGGAGGTGTTGAGACTGGGTGCTGTGCAGGTACGACTTATAGAGTTGGTGCTTTTCAGGGCTAATCTTTGTGCCACATAAAAGTGGAAACTCTGTAAAGGGCCAACACACCCAAAAATGTCCAACGCTGAAGGCTTTGCAGAATGCTGAGACCATGAGAACATCGTGTAGAAGGCACGTGAGAGACACGGGCAGGGCAGGGACCTTCTGGGCTGGTGTCGCACGTCTCTTCAGAATAACTCACCAAAGCTGTGCGCCAGAATACCGAGTCCTCCCTCCATCAGTGCTCGGAGACCGCAGCCTGCAGACACTGGGCAAAAAAGAGCCGGTACCCGAGCTTCTAGGCTGCCCTTCAGCCCAGAAGACAGAGAAGGACTTTAGAAAAGCTGCTGTGGTTACGGCGCTGTGGATGCTCACTGCAGCCCAGCTCAGGGAGGACGTTATTGCGTATGGTGTCTGCACGGATCGTGCGGAGGGAAAGGGCAGGCACTTTCAATATTTTCTTAGCTGATAAATCTTAAATTGTTAATAATCAGCTTATGACTCATTTCACACATCGTTTCTGGTTTTGTCGACACGTCTGGCTGTCAGAGGCAGCACCGTTTATGTAGTTTTGATGATGCCTGTGACAAATTTGGGATATTTTGTCGGGAACAGTGTGACAGAATTACAAGATAGCGTGAAAGAACTGAAAAACCAACTGCCTGCAAATGAGTCAAAATAGCAGCAATATTGCTGTATTGAGGACTGAAGTAATCTAGGTTCATCAAAAAGACGAGTTACCGTGGTTTGGATCTCTGTGCTCTGAATCCCAGCAGGAATGCTAAGGAAGCAGTTCTGTGCCTCTCTCCAACACGCACACAAATACACTCGGTATTTTGTAAAGATGTTCTTTTGTCTCTCTCTGCATGGGAAAATGTGCTTTCCACCCAAACATAAATTACTGTGCAAACTGCAGCTCACAATTCAGAAGTCTGCATTTTTAGTGGCACACTGCGCAGATCATTTTGGCAACGGCTCTGAGCAAACACACCAGGAAAAAGCACTTTGGGGGAGCGGCGAAGAAGCAAACAACCTGAATTCACTGAAATGAGCTTTTTTGGAAGTCCCAAAGAACATTTTCGTGGCAGGGACTATTTTAAAATGCATTCTGGCAATACAGAGCTTGGAGAAACAAACAAAAAAAACCCCAGCAAAACCCAAACCCAACCCCCTAGACAACAGCAGAAATCCAGAAGCTACTCATGCTTGTTCCCAGATCATGAATTAATGCCAGGGAGTAACAACCCGAAGGAACCATGATCCCCTCACCCAGACATTTTTCAGGCTCCCTTAAAGACTCCTGTTCCAGTATAGTCCCTGATTTGTGGCGTTAAACTTTTTATAGTTTTGCTTATCCTAGCATTTAAGGTATTTTCAAACTTTCATACGCTTTAATTTGTTACATTTGGAATGAGACGCTGGGTTTAGCACATAAAAAGGGTATTTTCGTTGGAGATGCGATGAACAGTTCAGTGAGGAGGAACTTCTGACCGTGGCGACCTGCCATCCCACAGGTAGAGCAAAGCACAGAAATGCACATGGCACAGCAGTCCCACCAAAAGGCTCACGTGGACGGGGAATGCCTGGGACCATCGGCAGAGCCGAGCCCTTCACCGCCGAAAAGCCCCGATCTGCCCGGTCCCCGGGAGCCACGGGGCTGGGAAGGGTTTCCAGCCGGGTTCAGGAGAGCTCAGCACTCAGCTGGATCTCATCCATTCCTCACTGAGCTGCGCAGAATGGAGGAGGAAGCCCAAAGATCTTCTTGGAGGATAAATCTAGCGAAAGATCAAGTTCAGAGCCCATTTCGTCAGGTGGGTAGCTGACCTCAGCCAAGGACGGGTACCAACCAAACCAGCAATGCTCGGTAACGAGGAAGAGTGCGGCTAGAATGGCAGGAAGGAAGTTGGGAACGATGCTTGGTGTCCTGCACCCATCAGCGGAGGATCTGGCACCCACGGGCACTGGAACATGGAGTTTGCAGAAAACTTAATAACCTTATTTTCAAGTG
Organism: Balaeniceps rex; assembly: GCA_013401315.1. Taxonomy (NCBI): domain Eukaryota; kingdom Metazoa; phylum Chordata; class Aves; order Pelecaniformes; family Balaenicipitidae; genus Balaeniceps; species Balaeniceps rex. Next base: position 36,920 of record VYZW01001158.1, on the reverse strand, counting down.
TTTGACTTTCCCCTGTTGCTAATTGATTCTGTGGCGGCTCCGACCCTGGGCTAGGGAATTGGGTTTGAATTTACCTCTCTGTTGGTAACATCCCATTACACCTAATGTTGTCTCTGATGGAAGGGTTCAATCTGCTGGTTTGGAACAACAGAACTATTTCAGAGGGACAAATCCCAAGTGAATCTGGGCGGCGTTGTGAAGGAACACCGTTCTACCCACTCTGCCGCGGCGTGTCATATGCTTCAGCGCTGCTCTTCTGCCGAGAGAATTGCCATAGAAAGTTCAACAGCGAGAAGATCGTTTGCTGCAGGGAAAGATTCCAAACCCTGGCAATAAACAAAAGTCATTGCACAGTTCTGCACTTCTGTGGATTCATCCCACACTTACTTAGGGATTTCACTGCATGGGATGCCTGATGTAGAAATGTAGTCGCTCTTGGCTCCCTCTGTAGTGGAGGAATGCAGGTGAACACCTCCAGGGATTAATTAAGATCTTAGGGAGTAATTAAGGTCTTAGGCAGTGCCCACTGGAGATGCATACAGCTCTCCACTTACTGTGGAGGGAGCCTAAGGTGACCAGACTCATAAGCCTGTGAAATGTCTGTAAGGTGGGTTGAATCTTGGCTTGGGACTCACTCGCATACCCTATCTATCTGAGTTGTGCATCATCATAAAAAAGAGAACGCGAGTTTGAGGTGTGTGTATTTCTCCCACTTTACAGGTTACTGTGTAATTCTCCTGTCCAGGGGGATCACAGCAAACAAATACCCAAATAAATCACTACGTTAGAGAGCAAGGCCTTTTAATGCTCTCAAGGGTTATTCTACAATGACCAGTTTTGTCCCCCACACTGAAGACAGCTGCGTGTTAAGGTGTAGCAGCCAACTTTGAGGAGACACTTTGCATGTGTCACATCAGCCCTTGCGGTGATGCCGCAGGGATTTGCCACCAGCAGAGAAGACAGCCCAGGGCTTCCTGGACAGACCTCTGGGATCTTCTGCAAGGTGACAAGGTGACAGCTTCAGCCAGAACTGGAACTGAAGTTGGGCTGCCTACAGGACGGGATGGAGGAGAGCTGCTAGGTGTCAGGGTGGTCCTGAGCTCCAGGATACCTCCAGCACCTATACCAAGAAGTCAGCATAAGTGGTTGAATCCTCTGGGGGCCGATTCCTGCAGGTGATCTAGTGCTTGAAACCAAACAGAAGGCAAGCCACGTGTTCGTGCAGAAGGCTGAAACTGTAGTGCTTAGATGCGCATTGTCCGTTTAGCTGAGCTTGCTCGTTTGGAGACATGAGACTGTACAGGTCAGCGAGATGTGATTTGAAAAAACCTCTGCTGTACCACAGAGCTCCTGGTCACCGACAAGTCAAACATCTGGCAAAGAATATGGAAGGTTACGCGTGCAAAGTGCAACGATCTAGCGGTACCCTCGCTGCCTGGAAGGGATCAGCGCCGCCAGCAGCGTGCCGGCCTATCGCTCCTATGAGTTTTTGATAGGGTGCAAATGTGCAGCACAAGTTGCACAGCTGTTGCGGTGCTCTAAAAAGAGATTGCCAGAGTTTCAGCATTGCACTTTTTGTTGGGTAAAGCAGCCTGCCGAGATCCAGAGCCAGTCAGAGGTTTGCTTCTTGCCTCGTGACTCTCCAAAATTCAACTGTTGTGAGCTCTTTGCGGGGCAGATCCTGCCGTAGCTGCAGCAGGACAACCTGCACAGAAAGCCATCGCACCTTTCCAGCAAAGCGTTCATTATCGTGCTTGGTGAACACAATGACAGAGATTGCAAAAACAAACAAACACGAAAACAAACCTTTGAAGTGGGACAGGGAGTGGTGGCTCTTGAGAAATGATCTTTCGTAAGATTAAGAGGTTGCCGCATAAAAATGCAGCCTTCCCTATACCATTAAAATGCAATGCACCTCAGGCCAGAAAAACAATCTGTGCAGCTATTTTTAGGAAGCGTGTTGGTTTGGGAAAGTCTCAGAGGAATTCCCTTGCTCTCTGTCCCATCAAAAAAAAAAAAACATTGCGGGTCCAAATTCCAGTTCTGTACAAGTGTAGCGTTGGGGATGAGGTCAAAATAAGTCATTTCCCATTTCTTGCTTTGCATTTTCCAGCTAGAAAACAAGTAAATAAATACAAATCTGTATGAGACAACCTATATTTATGAAAATTCCTTCTGAAGATTTTGTGGAAGATCAGCCCGTATGTACACAAGGATTTTGGATGGGGATTCAGATGCGGATCTTGCTGAATGAGCACAGAGCAAGGGGCCACTTCTACCTCTGGTGGAACTCGTTCACTCTCAGCTAAAAGGTGTTGGGGACAGGACTGGGAGCAGTGCAGCCCTGTTCATGTTAGTCAGAGTTTTGCCACGGGTTAGATGTAATGTTAACCCTTGAAGTTTGGTCTTTAAAAAGAATTTTTACTCGAGAAAGAGCTGGCTCCCAAATAGTACCGGGGAGCGTATATTTTATCCGGACTATCCTGTTCTGGGTCCCCTTGGCAAGTGTAAAAATAGGAAACGTTACACACGGAGGGAACTTCCACGCACTTTGTTCTGTCTATCTGCAAAATGTTAGCTAGTGCTTATGGTATCATTTTGGATGAAAAGTTCTCTTTGACATCTTAATTATTATCAGAATTAGTCATTAGTACTGTCGTCATCACAAGGAGTTTTGCCACTGATGCAGTAGGGCTGGACCTTGGAGCCAGAGCTAGGTCAGCCCTTCTCATGTGATTGTAGGAAGGTGTTTGTGTTTGGGATGTAGCACGTGAAAAATATTGTGTGGGGAACAGTTCTAACTGAGGAAATTTATCAACCCCCAAACTTCTTTTAGGCTCCTTTCAGAGAATTTGTTGACCTTACGGGAGTGTCCGAGAGCCCATCTTTACTGAAGGACTAGAGATGCTAGACCCAGGAGCCAGACTTTATGCTTGCTGAGCTATTAAAATGCAAATTTGTTGCCCAGCTCTTGGTTGGGAAACCTGAAATCCAGAGAGAGCCCTCACCTTCAAAGGAATGCTGGAGCACAGGAGCATCTTAGCCCATGGCTGTGCTCAGCTGGCTGGTTGCAGCAGCGTCCCGTGCTGATGGGTTTGACGCTGAGCACGGCAGAGCCTCTTTTCTTGCAGCGATGGCTGCTTCGCACAGCAACCCGGGGAAGGCAGCTCCTGCTAAGCTCGCGGAGGGCCTCGTGCAGGGGCACCATGGTCTGCCCATGCAACCAGCCCTCTTCCATGCGGGCCGGACCCAGCAGCGCCTCCAGCCCTGCCAGCCCTGGGGCTCAGCCGGAGACGATGCCCCACGCCAAGGCAAGCATCCAGCACAAAGTCCCTTTGGGAATCGAGCGCTCCTGGCTCCCCCCGGTCTCTTTCCGCTGCCCCAGGCGCTGACTTTCCCGACTGAGATACCAGAGATTGGATGGATTATCTACTGGCTGTTTCCAGACTGCTGTTTGTTTGGAGAAATCATATTGGAGATAAGATGGTAAAATACAGATAATTAAGTTTCCTTGATATGAGTGTAATTCTGAATTGAGATTTAAATAGCCTGCTTTGAATTATGCCTTACATGCCTCTCCGCGGCTTTGCTTTGGGTCTCTGCTGAAGGAGATGAGGGGGAGAGCCCTGCATTGTTGACATTTGCTCTACAAAAACATTTCCAGCTCTTCTTAGGGCCTTTTTCAGAGAAAGAAACCAGTTCAACCACTTCCCCATGAACATTACATTCTTTGCACAGCCAAAGAGCAGACTGTACCGCTGCGAAGAGCAGACTGTACTGCTGGGCTGGCTGCGATTCATTCCTTTGCGTTTCTCTCATTAACACCTCTTCGTCTCACACCGGGGAAATTTGGGAAGTTTCATCTCGAACAGAGGGCAAATTGAACTGCGAGGAGACCCTCCCTAACAATGTGCAAAGCCCCTACACGCCAACGTAGAAGAAAATAGAAAAGCCTTCCAAACCTGAGGGCCCTGCTGTCAATTACGGCAGCCGTGAAATGTAATAAACTTTTTAAACAGCACTGATTGATGTGGGATTCTGTTTACTCTGTTGCTCCAGCAGTGAACGTTCTGTCACGCCAGCCCCTCCGTCGCGTGGTCTGGGGGAACGCGGAGACGCAGAGTTTGTGAGCAGAGGGAGGTGCTGGCAATTCGGGACCTGCTCCTTCCCTGTCCAAAACGCGCCGTGTCATTAGCAAGAGACACAGTGTGGGGGAAATGAATAAGCAACTGAAAAGTGAGTTCAAAGCAGAAAAGTTTGGACCATCAACCAGCAGCAATTATCCCCAATCTGCTGGAAACCAAGCTGTCTCGGGCTAATTTGAGCTTTTTTAAGATATTAGTCTGCTGGTTTGAATCATATTTCTGAAGCTGGGTAAGAGGCATGTGAATACTGGGTAACTTTTAAACCCAGGGCAAATTAACACCACAGCCTCCGACAGCCTCTGCTGAGCAGCGCTGCGTGGTTATGGCCTGACCTTCATTCACAAGGGCCGGGCGCCGGGGCAGAGGACTTGCATCTTTCTAACCTTGGTGGTTAGCATCAGCGCAGAGGTCTGGGGCTGCCTGGGTCTTTGAACGTGCCAGGGCCGATGCTGACAGTCGGCAAACGTCCTCGTCTGCTAGAAGGGCACCGGATCAGGGAAATTTTTTGTAGGGGAAGACATCACCCCATGCTCTGTTTTCCGCCTCCGTTTCAGGCTGTCCGGCTGATTATGGAGAGATTCCTTGGAGAAGAGGCAGACCAGCGCTTACCGACTCTGTTCTATTGCTAGGCAGAAGCTTTCTTTTCATTGTCATTACAAAAGTGTGTGTGTGTGTGCGCAAAATACTGTGTGAGGCTGATGGACTGCGCTGTGTAGCTTTGAAATCCGAGTGGGCTCCTCCAGGCTATGTTTACGCTACAGCATAATTTGTGTGTGCGAAAGAGCCTCTACTTCTGTTTCAGCAACATTACAAGGATGGAAGTAATACCCTGTGACAGGCTCTCCCCCCGCTCTGCGGGCACGTTTCTGGAGTGTTTGTTCAAGAGAGGGTCCTGGCTAAGCAACACGGCGCAAGCGTGGCCTGAGCAGATGGGGAAACCATCCGAAAAAGCAGGTCCTGCCCCAAACTCACACGCAAAACCTTTTTTGTGGTCATTGCCCTGCTAGAGCCTTGGGTTGCCGAAGGCTCCGGATCCCTTCCTGCTTATTTCTATCCCAAAAAGTGTCATTGCGTCGCTTGGCCACTCAAACATGGGTCACACCATCACAGACATCGGGGCATCTTGGGGCAGGAACGTCGCAGCGATTCGAGGCACCTGCCTGCTTCCCTGAAATAGCTTAATAGGAGGAAGAGAGTCTACTTGATAAAAAATGACCTATTGTCTCAAGCAGAGCTTTATAGGGCTATAAAGCAATTTCTAGACTTTCAAAACTGTCGCGTCAGTTGTGAAATGGAAGTGCTGCAAGAGAGACCTGGAAGCGCAGGTAGAACCATCCTGACGCCACCGACGATTTTGCTAATGGTCGGTTGTGCAAGCTTCTGCAGAGAGAGGCAAAATTGCATCTGTCTCCAAACCGGAGCTATCGGAAAACCTCTGCCTCCCCCACCTCCCCGAAAGAGCATGGTTAAATGTGTGTTTAAATAAATTTAAAATGAATTAATGGGAATTATTTGAACTCATTTGAAAAAATCACCGTGTGAGAGCTCCAGATCCCATTGAAATTTTAGCCTTAAGAGAGAAAAAGAACAGAAATTCCATGAATGCCATTAAAGGTTTGGGCACTGCGAACTATTTGATATGGGGAAGGGATTTGGGCACCACAGTGGTGGGCAATGGTGTAAAAACCGAAGACGGACAGGGGGCTTGACATCCTTTTAAATTTGGGAGCCGACATGGATGTCAGTTCATATTCAACAGCGACTGCCTTCCCATTCTTCTTACATTTACAGTAATGGATTTGAGGGCTTCCAAGTGTCCTGTGCTATTGATTGGGGATTTTAATGAGCTTTAAATTACCAAAGGGTTTTATGGGTCAGGTGCCTTCGGTAGAGGAATTGTTCATAGGCACTGGAACTGGGGTTCAAAAGCTGCTCCTGAAGCCGCGCAAGTAGGACGCCCGAGTCTCCGGCTGCCAAGCACCCGAGTGCCCTTGCCTTGCCCTACTTATCTGAAGAGGCTGTCAGCATGTTCTATAACTAGTGGAAACCACTTTAGAGCTGGAGCCAGACACCGAGGTGCCGGGGTCCACATTTCATTTCTGTGCATGGGAAAGTTGGGAAGCAGATACGGCCGGATCCTTCTCCCAGCAACATTTTCCTGCCTATCTCGTTCTCAGCCCGGAGCTGGCATGTCTGAAGATTGACATCGGCCCTGCTGTTTGTAGATATTCTTTTTTTCTAGGAAAGAGAAAAATGTAGCCATCAAAAATCCTTGCAAAAGGTTAAACTGTAGCGATTTTTAGTGCAATCTGAGAATTTTAATTGTACGTTTGCAGAGAATTTAAGCTCCACTGTGGGAAACATGTTCCAGTGTACGCTATAACCCAAAATCTAGCGAAACTTCAGTTGCGGGGTGTTTGAAATTCATCCCATTAACAGACCTGTTTGGGTGTAATGACATCCGAGAAGCATATTGGAAAGTTGGTCTAAAGTGGTTCCTTTTCAAATGTGCAATTAAGCAAGTTGTTCGTTAAGAAGTGGCACTAACAAAGCTTGGTTTCGTTGGGATTTGGAGTCTCTGTCCCTTGCATACTTACCTATAATAATCCTATCTGTGCTGGATGATTTCCCATGGTCTGCCCACCTCGGTCCCCGCCGCTCCCATGCAAACAGGCAGCGGAAGGTGCTGGTCGCTGCCCGTGTGCTCCCGGTCACCCTTTGGGGAAAGGACTCTGCCTCTTGTCCCATGCTGCAGGGCAGCTGCTGTGAAAATTGCGGTCTCAAGGTCTCTGTTCTGCTCAGTTATTGGAAAATGGGCTCAGAAGGCACGCGAGGAGGGACCGAGCGCCTTGCAAATGGACATGCGGGCTGATGGCACGAGTGTCTTTAGGCAAGGTGCAAGCTTGCTCACGCGTAGGTATGCCCAGTTACGCTGCGGGCTCTGGGAAGAGCTTTCCCTTCTCTCTCTGCGCTAAGCTGAGAGCGCGTCGCTCCCCGAGAGCCGGGCAAAGCCGACCTCCTCCCGCTGCCCCAGGCAGCGAGCAGACAGGTGAAGGTGCCAGTTTTATGGCAGGGACGCGTTCCCAGACTGAGTGCTGCGTAATTTCTCACATCCTCTGAGCCCTCTCGTCTGGGCGCCCCGAGGTTCCCATGGAAGCCAAGGGCAGTTTGTCATTGACTCCACAACAAACAAACCTTGGTCCGTGGGCTCAACGCGACAGGTTATGCTGTCACTTGAAGTAACCAAGATGTGTGTTCAAAACGGCTGCCTTGCATTAAAGAAGCAGAAATGTAGCAGCGTTAGCGTCCTAACTTCTCATGCATAGGATAAACCCACCCCTAGGTCTTCCTCCTGGGACACCGATGCTCAGTTTCTTCCTCCACTTCCTCAAAACTTGTCTTTCATCACGACCTTGGGCAAATCAATTATTTTCGCTTTGTTTTCCCAAGCGTAAGCAAGACCGGCAGCACTTCCCAGCGTTGGAAGGGTGCTGCGGAGGTGGGCGCAGCAGGGCTTCAGAGGTGCACGGGTGGTGCGGTAACGGGAGCCCACCGGGAATGCTGTGTGAGCGAGCGGTCCTACGCACAAGCGATCACAAGCTCTCACCTAAAGATGGAATAAAAGAGCTTTGAGTCAGGAACGCTTTGCAAGCACAGACGTTTGGAGTTTCTTTGTCAGGCGAAGCGATATTATTTTAAGGGAAGGGGAATGTTTTCCTAGGGACAGGTTATGCTCCTTAAGAAACACTTCAGATATTATTACTTTACACAGATTCCTGGTCAGGGAAAAACAGAGTTTAAAACCAGCCAGAACTGTTAAAATTTATGGTATCAAAATATATTCTGTCAAAATATTTATACCATAAACTAGCATCGTTAACTGTCCCCTCATACTGCTCTTGGGAAAGGAGGGAGAGGAATCTGAGATGTCTGATGTGTAAATTCCTTCATTTATCGCTGATTTATTGCCTGGCATAGCAACAAAAAGTGGCTTTAGAGTTTGAATGAATATAGATCTGAAGGAATTCCTGTTGTTGAACAGTGCTTCTGTGGGGTAAAGGGGTGATTTCTAAGTGACATATTTCCAGAGGCACCTACACACATACTTAACGTCCCGACCCACATGCCGGCACATGTTATCTCCCTACAATTAGTCTCCAGGAGTTGAGCGAGCAGGTTCTGCTCCCGTCGAATTGTGTGGCAGCAGAAAGGGACCTGGGGGTTTCGTGTGTGAAAATACGAGGCTGAAATATGTATGCGCTGAGCCCCCGATGCTCTCATCTTCATGGCTTTGCCTTGCCTTCGACATAAAGCTGTGCAAAGTTCGTGTACAGCTGGGTACAGACCCTCGACACCAGCTTCCAGCACACCCCGTGAAACCCCCGCTCCGCCTTTTTTGTCCTACGCCGTTTAATTAGACGGTCCCAGGGATACGCCCGGTTTTTTAGAGGCCTCCACCGTGCGATGCTTCTCTGTCCAATGTGAATGGAGTTGCACGGATGGAGGGACAGGCACCCTGCACCCTGCACCCTGCACCCTGCGCCCTGCGCCCTTCCTCTGGGCTGCAACAGGTCTGCAAGAGAGTGACCGCTGATCTTTAATTCCCACCGCCATCCACTGCCCCCCCCAGCATCAGCAATGAACTTTTCGCTACCAGATCACTCGAGGGAAAGCAAACAGTACCGCGGTCTTTCATAAAAATGAATTGTTCTGCTTCCTGGAATTATTACTTTCTGTCTTATCACTTATCTATTAATTACCAGGGCTTTTGGATGGAGAGCAGCGGATAGACAGGAGTGCATTACACACACGATTTAAGACGCAGGGTTACAGTGTCACCTTCTTTTATTATTTCGCAGAAGTTTGGGTCTTACGTAGCGATTGTTCATATTTGCGTCGGTTTGACTGTGAACGCCGGGAAAAAAAAAAGGCATCTATGAGTTTATTTATCTTGGCAAAGGCAGGGCGATACATACAATGCATCTTTAGTTTTTGTAACAAGTTGAAAAACAGCCTGGAAACGGTGATGTCTGGAGGCTGTGGTGAAGTACTTCCCAGGGTGAGAACCCCCAGCGGGGAGTGGGTGTTGCACTGGACCCTGTTTCCAAAGGAGGTGCTGGAGCGGGGTCCTGGGCTGCATTCCCAAGCCTCTGCCAACCCCAGCTCACGAGATTCCCTTAAAAATCCAGCAAATGCGTGTTCTTTTAAATCACAACGAGGGAGTTCTTTTTCTCTGCCTTCTCCCTTTGGCACTATTGGGGTTCCTGGGTTTTATGCTTTTCTCTGTAACCGTGAAGGCTAGAAAATGACTTCTGAAAAAAAATGAAAGTCGAGATGCTGGTATATTCACAGGTCTCCCAGGACCAAGGCCTTACAAAAACCATCAACTGTGAGGATACGTTTGTAAGAGTTGGCAATGGCAAGGTTTTTATGTCCAAGTGTTTGTGCAAGTGAAAGCCCAGATTTTCATTTGTCTGAAAATTATACGGTGCGATAAGGAAACAAAGCGCATGAAAAATACGGCCAAGAAAAAGCAGGCTGCAGTTTCAGAGATGGGGGAAGGCCCTGTAAAAATGTGTTCCATTAAGTAAATGAAACGACGGTCTGCCGTGTAATGCGGGGGTGATTCAGACCCTTCTATTTTCTGGGACATAAGCATGTGAGGAGACACCTTTCCTAGCGTGGGGGTGTACAGTGAGGGTGTGCACGAGGTACCTGTCAAAGTAAAATAAAACTGCTCTAAATATCTCCGATCGGTGCCTGCACAAGTGGAGGATCTGGGCAAGTTCGTCCATGTTATTAAATGAAAGAAGAAAAAAAAAAATCTGCTGTTTCTTTAAAGGGCAGATGAAATCCCGCAGATTTTAAGGGATTATTGGGCATTTAGGGCTGCAATCCCACAGCTGCCGGGGGTGTGCGGGGACCGCGCCGGCAGAGACACCACGCCGGCAGAGACACCGCGCCGGCAGAGACACCGCGCCGGCAGAGACACCGTGCCGCAGCACTGCTGTGCTCCTGCGGGTCGGAGCAAGCCTGTAGCTCATCAGAGGTGACAGCAAGGACTACGTGCCTCACCAGAAAATGCCATCACCGGAGTGATTAACCTCAGAAATACTTGGAGACGGGCTTTTTGTCAAAGGACAAAGGTAGTTCCAGCGCTGGGGAGAGACAACGCATAAATAGAGCTGATGGAAAAACGCACTGATGGTTGCTCTCCGGGCTTCAGGCCAAGAGGCGGTGGGCCTGGCTCTCTGCTATCTTGTTTGACCATTTACACCGGTCCTGTGGGGATAAATGAAGCCACTGACGTTTGATAGCGTGCTGCAAACATTTTGTTCTTATTTTGCAACGTGTCAGCCTTTAAAGACACCAGTGTGCGGAGTGCAGGGTGGTGGAAATAGATCCTTGCAACATGCAGAGCCGTGGTTCCCAAACGGCAGCCGCCAGTGACCCCGGAGGCCATGGGAAGGAGCCTGCAGCTCATCTGCAAACTGTCGTCAACCATAAACCTTACCTCCCCACCCCACTGCTCTTCTTTTGGGACTGGCCGGGGCGTGCAGTGGTCTGCAAGAGGCTCCTGATGCTCCACAGCGCAGGAGGTTTGGGAGCCATCGGGCAAAGCATCAGGCAGAGGGTTTGGGAGCCATCGGGAACAAATTGTTGCGTTGGGGTGGCAGCATCCGTGCCGTGAATAGCCCCCAGTGCAAGGTTGGGCAAGGGAGATGTTCAGAGGAGTCTCTTCCAGCTCTGCCTCTCCTTTTACAGCACACTTGTTCACCCTGTGGGCATCTCCTTCGCGCTGTGATGGCCCTGCCTACTCCTTTACGATTAGGATAAGCCTGGGACACGCTAGGGACAAGCCCAGGGATGAGCCTGGGACAAGCCTTCGCTATGATGGCACATGAAGATGGGGACTCACCAAGCTGCTGCCTGCCTCTGCCTTCGCCCTGCTCCCATCGCTCCATCTCTTCTGATGCCGGGAGAGGAAATCCTGATGTTTGCTGAGACAGGAGTCCAAGACAGGCTCCAAAACCCAACTCAGGAGCTCGCACCAAGCCTGGCCCTACACACTGCCAGGCAAGACAGTCACCCAAATACAACCGTCCGCTGGCAGTCATCGCTGCCAGATCCCGGAGCCCCTTTGCAGAGGTGTGAGGGAGCAGGTTTGGCTGGCACGGAGGAAAGGAGAGGCATGCCAGGATTTCGCTGTTACTGATATGCAAGGCCAAAGTCTTTTTTTTTTTTTTCTCTTTTTCCTCAAAATTGTATATAATGGTTTACACAGACAGGGTTTGAATGTCCTCAGGCAGCAGATGTGTCAGTAGTTAGTGATCGCTTGTTACTTTCTGGCACCGTAACAGGAGCGGTGCCAAAGCTTTGGTTGTGAAATCTAAACCCACGTGAGCCAAGTGTCACCGACGTGAGAAAGAGGTCAGGTTCAGGAAACCTACAGAGCACGGGGGCTCGAACCCGAGGACGTCTCGGCCAGCCCCGAGCCGTTCAAGGCTAGGTTTCAACTTGCCCACGTTTCCGAACCGTTTCTGCTTTCGGCGATTGATATAAGCCTGGGGTTTTTTCAGCTGAGACTACGCCTAGCTTTTAAGAGGAACCGTAAAAAATGTCAAGCATGCGTAAACCAGGGGATCCCGGAGAAGTCGTCTCGGATAACAGGAGCACTCTAGGCAGGAGATAAACTGACCTTGCGGAGCATGGCTAGGGCTGTGCTGGGGGTGCAGCATCACCTCGCCGTGAGCACGTGCAGGACCCAGCCCTCAGAGGCAACCTGCTAGGACCCCCCAAATGTGCGGGCAGGTTCCTTTCAGGGTGGACGCAGGTTCTAAGAGGCTTCTCCTGGAACTAGGACATTTGTCCCTCTGTGCTTGTGGGGTGTTGGTGTTAAGAGGAGAGCAAATCTCCTTGAAAAGCTCTCGTTGTGGGCTGAGCTCCCGTTTTTCTTATGAAGAGGCTTAGTGGTACCAAGACAGCCCTTTGCAGGCTGACATATGTTCTGAAAGGACGCTGGAGCATAGATAAGAGTGCTTCCAAAGCTATTTGTGCCCCAGCCAAAGGGCCCTGGATGGGAGCAGACCTGCATTTTATCTCCCAGTGGGAAATGAGTAAAATTAGTTTTCTGGAGGGACAGGGCGAGACTGGATGTTTCATAGCCCAACCCCCTGAGTTACAGATCGACCTAGCTGCAAGTTGGACTTCGCTGGCCAGGCTTTGTGTTCCCCCTCTCCTAAACTGTCCCAAAGATGAATCAATAAAGTTTCAAATACGACTGAGGTAAGCACAGATCACATCAAGGTTTGCACAGGTCGGTGTGGTGCTGGGATGCAGCAGGCGGGAACTAAGCCACTGTAATACAAAAAATCCTCTGAACACCCAGGGTTTTCACTGGATTAGACCCAGGTTTTTATGGAGGATTCGACTCCTTTTTCTGTTATTATTTTCCCTTCTCAGCACAAGAGGAATTGGGAAACAGTGTGACAGTGCAGGGCACTGGCAGGGTATCTAGCTCTCCTACAGGAGAGGGCTGCAGGAGGAACAAAAGCCTTTATATATAAGCCTTGTAGGATGAACCAACCAACCTCCAAAGGAAAACTTTTATTTTCAGAAGCACTTAAGGCAATTGTGTGTCCAGATCTCCGGTCGGAGGGATTTGAGCATCTGATTCCAGCGTGGAGAGCTGAGTCATGTGAAGGCTGCAAATCTGATTCTCCGTCTGCGACCAGACTTCTAGGCTTCAGTGGCAGGCAGGATTCGGCCTTATCCAGTCATCCAAAATACATCTGCTTGTCTCAAGTGAAATCTAATTTGGCACTTTTTTGAGATTTGGCCATCGTTAATTATGCCTGCAATTAATGGCATAACGTAGGCTCCGAGAGCTGATGAACTTGAGTCTGCTGCAGAGTCAGGGCTTGGCTTTGAAAAATGTTTTGAGATGCCATTCTTACGGAAGATGTTTTACCGGGCTCTTTATTTAGGACAAGTCCTAATGGGCATTTGGCTCAAGAAAGAACTAATAGTTACACAGGCTATTTAAACACGACCTGAGACATTATAGGTTGGCAACGCGTGTTAAACAAAACTCTATACTTCTGCAAAATTGAAATGAAATTTAATCACGCAGCCGAACCAACGCACCGAGCAGCAGGGAAACGTCAAGCTAGCAGAAAGCTGGTAGCAGTTATTTGCTGTCCTGTTACTAACTCTGATTTGTTACTTGAAAAAGCTGCCTCTTACTTACTTGATCTTTCTAGTGTGATCTTACAAAGCATAGCCCTCCTACTCCTCTTGGAAAAGCAGGAAAGCATATTAAGAGCGCTGATAAAAGGTAAACAAACCAGGAGACACAAAGTTTCTTGATATGCTCTAATTGAGCTAGTTTCCTTACTTCGGCTTTGAAAAGGAACAGCCATAAGGCATTCTTGAGAGAGCCAAGTGAACTGTTGTTATCTCAAAAAGGTCTCCTTAATGTCTCGCTCGTGGGGGCTCCAAGTCTGCTCCGGCCATTGCCTGGAAGTCTAAGAAAAGAAGTCTACTGGCCTCTGTGATAAAGCACCCATTTTTAGGCCTTGGGAAGGATGGGGTTGTTGACAGTTCATTCCTGTGAAAATTCAGTGCGGTCCGGTCTCCTGATTGTAAATGGAAGGAATATATGGCAGCACTAATGCAAAAGGTATGTGATTAGATAGTCCCGTCTGCTATCTGCCCCAGCTTTCTGCTGATAGGCAGCTCTCGCTGGTGCTAAATGGGAGCCATCAGAGTTGCCAGACTGACGCCAGGCCCTTCATCAACTGCCTCGCAGATAAGGGGAGAAGGCTGCAATCTTCACGTAACACAATGTTTCCCCAGTGGGTGAACTTGAGTATTCCTGGCTGCATCTTTCACAGACATCTTGCGGAGCCAGCGAGGGGATAATATATAGTTTCATACTGTAAGGAGTCCAAAAGTTCAGTGTAAGAGATCCTGTCGCAGCCACGCACGGCTCACGGTTATCTGCCTGGGCTTTAACCTTCTCTTGAACAAGGCTAGATAGGATGCCAGCAGAAGAAGACATACCCCCTTGGATGGTGCCAACGCTCCAGGCTCTGAGCCGCCCTGTATTCCTCGTCCGGCAGCAGCCTGCCCGGCCACAGCACACCCCGTGCCATAACTCGCCTCAAAACCCGTGCTCACGGTAGAGGCAAAGATAGAAAAAAATGATCTGCTGTGAAGGACCCACTTAGGCTCCACGGGGTTGCTCCGAGAAAGCATTGACAGGGTCCCCATCGGCAGAGTGGTGCCGGCTCTGCCCTTGCAGGGAAGCAGCCTCCAGTCACTAATGGTCCGAGCCCTGAAAGGCCACTGTAGGGCAGCGTGAAGATGGCTTCAGCATGTCCACGATGAAGTCTCCAGGTTGCACGTTGCTCCAGTTTGTTCTCTGAACTCTGCGTATCAGTATATGGTCGGAGCGGAGCAGTTTCTTGCTTACCTGAGACTTTGTGTAGTGGTGGTAGGGTTTGGTCCACAAACCTATTGTGCAGACCCAAAGAGATGCTCTTCTATGGGCCTCCCACTGACATAATATCCAAGCCTTTGGAGATGTAAGCCAGCAAAATCAGCTGTCTCAACCTGTGTGGCCACTTCTGGTTTCTGCTACTGCTTGGGAGCTGGAATAAGGGTCACAGCCTGTCTCTGCCCTTTACGTGGGGCATGGAGCAAGTGGAGGTAGATGCTCCTGGTGCCATAGCTGTCTCTGCAGATTTCCAGGGATCTAGGTAGGCACAGCAAAGTTTCTTCCACCATTAGCTTGACTGCATGCAGACAGCTCCAGTGAATAATCCTTCTAAAGGCCTTCGCATGTGGCCGTTAGGCAGCACGTGAAGACCTTCATAAAACCTGTAAACCCTCCACAATGAAATGGATTGCAATTAGGATCTCAGGTACACTGGTTCCAGTTAGGCAGTCCAGAAAATGATTTGAAGGCACCTATATGTTACACCATCAAATGCCAGCGGTTTCTAGGAATGTGCTGGAAGCACCAGGTAGACCTGAGAGCTACGCAGACAATTGCATTTCCTCCTTAAGCCTTATCTTTTTCCACACCCTAGAAAAATCTTAGAGCTTATTCATTCATTAAAACAGAAGGGAACTTTCCTCTAATCTTTTCCAGGTGACTCATACGCTCTGTCAGAGCTGCCATCGGAGGCGTGACCAGAGCGTGTGTACGTTGACCCAAGTGTTCTCTGGTCATTTCAGCTTGGGTGCCCCAAACAAGTGTTTCCATGGCAGAGTGGATTTCCGTGCTGGCTGCCTCGCCACGTGCGTGCCAAGCAGTGGGGTAACGCTTGCAGCCGGTCTTGGGGCTAGAATGAGTTAGTTGGGTTTAAAACAAGCATGTGCATGCCTCCCTTTGGTACAAATCGTCTCTTGTTCAGAAGGCAGCCATCCCCGCGGCCAGACGTGTGACACAGCCAGCCGGGCAGCTCGCGAGGGGTGGTGAGCACAGTGGTGTGCTTGATCAGAGCGATGTGTGGGCTCACGTTAGTCATTGTTTGCAAGTATTTGAGTGATGGCCAGGACTGATACAGAATCATAGAATCATAGAATCGTTTAGGTTGGAAAAGACCTTTAAGATCATCGAGTCCAACTGTAAACCTAACACTGCCAAGTCTGCCACTAAACCATGTCGCTAAGCACCACATCAACGCATCTTTTAAGTACCTCCAGGGACGGTGACTCAACCATTTCCCTGGGCAGCCTGTTCCAACGCTCGACAACGCTTTCAGTGAAGAAATTTTTCCAAATATCCAATCTAAACCTCCCCTGGCGCAACTTGAGGCTGTTTTCTCTCCTATCACTTGTTACTTGGGAGAAGAGACCAACACCCACCTCACTACAACCTCCTTTCAGGTAGTTGTAGAGGGCGATGAGGTCTCCCCTCAGCCTCCTCTTCTCCAGGCTGAACAGCCCCAGGCCCCTCAGCCGCTCCTCGTAGGACTTGTGCTCCAGACCCTTCACCATATAAATGTCTACAGAGCCTCGAAGATTCATAACTGTCGGCACAGAAGAGCCTCCTACTGAAAATCCTTAACCTTAAATCCCTAAATCCAGGAGTCAGGCCTTTATTGGCAGCCGTTCGCTGCAGGGACCCAGGACAGGGCTGTGAGCGGTTCCCCGTCGGTCTGCCGGGAGGTCCCGCTGCAGCCCGGCCGCTCGGCTGGAAGTTCAGACAAGCCACGTAGTCAGACATTACAAGTAGTAAGTGTGAAACTCAGTTTAACTGAGCAGATCTGCAAACGGGAAAAAAAATAGGGGTGACATTTGCAGCAAACATTGCACTCGATAAATACCATGCCTTGGCTCATTGCACTGCATTGATTTGGTGCCTGTTTTATTCTTCCCTTGCTATGTGCTTTTCTTCCTCTGTCTCTTTTTAAAACTGCCTTGTACTTGTTTTGATTGTATTTTCCACGGAGTAACTGTACGCCAGTAATTTGCAGCGAGATAACTGTGAGAATTCACATTGAGTTTGTTTCTGATTTCTTTTAGCTTGCTCCAGCTACATGTAGCTGGAGAGGAGTTTGAGTGGTTTCTTACAATGCACAACTCAGGTGCAACGCATCACTTTTAACAAACAAGCGTCATTTTGGGGGACCGATGGGTGGCACTAGCTCTAAATGATCTTAAAGGTCTTTTCCAACCAAATGGTTCTATGATTCTAACACCCAATGCATGGCTGTCTGGGTCTGGCGCATCACCTCCGCCAGCCAGAGGAGAAGAGCCAAAAGAGCGCCCAGAAAGGAAAAAGAAATAAAAACGCACTTCTTGCATGCCTGCTGGGAGCCTGTATTTCTGCAGGTGTTAGGCCAGGGTTTAGAAGCAACTTGAGCATTTCAGCTTCCATTTTCACACCTGAAGAAAGCAGGGCCACACGTGCTTCCCAGAGAAAGCTGTCTCGTGGGACGTTACAACCACCTCTATGTTATGGCCATCCCGTCCGATGCTGATGCAGCGGAGCACGGGCCATTCATTTCTGGGAGCAAATGTGAAAGCCAAGTTTAAACATGCCGACCACTGTTTATTTCAGTGAATCATGCATGCTTAGGACCTGATCCTGCTAGCTCCACAACATCTCCTGGGAGATCTTGAGAGCTCTCACTGATAATGCAATTATCCCTTTTCAATTGGAAGAGTAAGGCGGCAGCTCCGTTGCTTGGAGAATTGCAAGAGCGGGCTCAGTGGTTTGGGTTCTGCTTATGAAAACCCGTTAGGGGCTAGCTCACCCCGTTAATTGCCTAAGTGCCATCTTGCAACGTGCACAGAGGTGCACAAACAAGTGGTTACATGAACAACAGATGCAGTTAAACACATACATAGCTGCACAGCCATGGGCCGTTTCTGCTTGTTTGCTCGCTGCACATATCACAGGAAGAGTTTAAGGAGCTGACTTCAAGACCACCACCATTTCCAGCAGCAGAACCCATCCACGTGGGAGATGACTGTAGCCACAGCGTTGCATTTTCTCCCATCACGTTGCCTGTTTCCAGCTCTGGAAAGCTCAGAGCTGCCGGTGGCAGGACTCTCAGGGATTTCTATGGGTTTTGAATCCAGCCCTGATTTATTGTAAATCATTCATCACCTTTTGCTTTTTATTCAGAGCAGATCTTGGTGCTAACCATTGGGCAAGATCTGATAAACCCAGCATGAGCAGGGCCGCTTCCGAAGCAAATGAAGCGCGTCCCTGTACTCAGGAAGCGTTATCTCCTCCTTTCACTGCACCTCCTGCTAGTTGCTTGGCAACTGGAGTAACATTATTGCACACACACGCCTTATGTTGGGTACTACCTGCAGTTAGAATTTATTTATCATTTTTATTTAGCAGATTCAAACCCTGCCATCTTGAATACGGCAGTAGTTGCCGTACGGAGCAGCTGCCAAAAAGGAGGTAGTTCGCAGCGTTAAAGGAATGAGTCACATTCTTACACACTCGACAGGATTAGACATTTCGCTCCTTAATGCTTAAATGGAAGGTCATTAAAACAACCCTGTGGTTCGGGGAGGATACCAGTTCCATAATGTGCTTATTTTGGTTGCAAGTGAAAAGCTTGGTTTGAATCTAAACTGGTTCACGCTGTACCGTCGCAGAGCAGAGCGGCACTGGCTCTGGTTTGTCTCGGAGGGTGCAGTCAGGCTTTGCTGACTCTGTTCTTGCCTCGTGGTGGCCAACCGTGTCTCAGAAAAGCAGGGACTTCACTGAGACTATTTATGATTTATACCGTGGTCCTGACAGGGTCCTCCGGGAGCTCAGAAGCTGGTGGTGCCGCAGGCAGGCACACGAGAGCCCCTGCTCCGAGAGCGCGCAGTCCGGGGGTCACCGAAACAAGGGATGTGGGAAACGCTGGGGAGAGATCAAGGCTTGAGGGAGACCTTTATGTTTTACGTAGGGTCAGTGGTCACTACCTTTTCCAGAGAGAGGTTTTAGAAAGCCATTGGTGCTCCCCACACCTTGGGAGGCAGAGGCTTTTTTTGTTTATTATGATAATAAAAATAATTTCCTCTGTGAGCAGCAGAAATAATGAAGCTCTGGTTTCCTCCGTATTTTTGCCTTGTGATTGGATTTCTGGTGACAAAGAAAGCGCAGCCTCCAATTCCAGCTTTTTCTGACCTAGTGTTGCCATCCGCCAAGTGGATTCTTTGGTGTCGCATCTTCTGAGCTCGTAGTCTGGTCTTTCCCCAGCAGCGGTGCTCGGAGGCTGTCGTCCTCCCGGCTGCAATGTTCACGGAGCTCGTTACACGTGGTACAGCTGAGCCTGCCACGCGGCTGCTAAATTAGATGGTGATTGACGCGTGACTTTGAAGGTCCCTGCCACGGTTGTGGGGAACATGCGCACATAGGCACACATCCACTGAGAATGACTACGTAAGCTTTCGGTTTCTTAGAAGACCAGGTTAAAACATGAGAAGTGTTGTATCCTGGATAAGGGCATGTGAAGCATTACCTCCCAGTCTCCCAAACTGAGCCCAGAGAAGGGCTTGGGAGGAGGCTGAGCAGGACATGGAAAGCACGTGCTGAAAGCAGCCGCCGCCGCTTAGGGCTGGGTGCTGCTACAGG
This sequence comes from Balaeniceps rex, assembly GCA_013401315.1. Lineage (NCBI taxonomy): Eukaryota > Metazoa > Chordata > Aves > Pelecaniformes > Balaenicipitidae > Balaeniceps > Balaeniceps rex. The sequence continues at coordinate 17,675 of VYZW01001158.1, read as the reverse complement.
GTACGAAGCATCTGCAGCAGCTTGAGCAAAGCACCGTGAAAATCATTTTCACAGCTAAACATCCCCATATATCTGAAATATGTCAGTCTGTGTCTCTATCACGGGCGCCAACTGTTGCTTCAGTCTGATGGAGCCATGAGCAATTCATAAAACCCAATGCCTTTCGCCTTCTAATGGAGTGGTTGAAGCTGAGGGATAAGATGATGAAACGTGTTTCTCTTTAATCTGCCTGGATTAGGTATGTTTCATTGCTCACTGGGAAGAAACTTCAACAGGATAAGCGATGTTAACAGCAACTAATCTGATGGTGCCAAAGCAAGTTCCTACACATCAGTCACATGAAGCTGGTGGAAGAGGCAAAGCCTCGCTCTGCGGTGAGCAAGGGGAACGCTTTCCCAGTCTGTCAGCTGAAGTACATGAACAATATGTTCTGAAGGCCAAGGGCAAGTACAGATGATCATGGCGAAGGTACCAGCCCTGATCCGTGGGCAAATGATGATTTCACCTAAGAACAGGGAAGAGGACAGAGGTGACCTACCACAGTGCCGGTTAGGAGGGGGTTAGTGCCAAGGAGAGGCAGTTGTTATATCGAAATGAAGCTGCTATGCTTTCTTGATGGTGGAGATACTTGAAGAAAGTGAAACCTGTAGTTATTTAGGGATTTTGAGTGAAAGACGTGCTGTTTTTAAAATGAATGATTTTTAGGCTCAGGTCAGGTTTGGGAGGTGGGGAGGGGGGCAGGTGCTGTTTTATGGTTTGTGAGTGCTTGGAGTTGAACACTTGGCTTGCGCCATTTCTTGCGTCACCGAGATGTCTACTAATTTTATAAGTTTTAAAAAGGAAAAGGACTAAACCCCTCTGTTCTTTCAGAGATCCATACCAGAATGGCACGTGTACTCGGTGTTCAACCTTTTCTGTTGGTCTTACAACTGCGTGTCATTTTTGCATGCATCCCATTCCAAAATTGGTGCTAGATTCTGGTTTTGGCTTCTCTAGCACAGACCCAGAGCAACTCCATTGGCTTCAGGTATCACCTGGAGCAAGATCTGGCACGCAGTCTTCTTCCTTTTCTGTTTCCTTGGGAGCTCTGGTCCTGTCCGTAGGTTGGATGTTGTACTTGCCTTCATATAGCCTAAATATCATCTCACCCACTACCAAAGTAGCTCTTAGCCTCCTCCTGTGATCCCTGTATGCTGCCTGCTGCTGGACACCTTTGGTCATACCAGAAGTGGCTTCAGCCTGAGAGTCTGATCCTGTGCCTGGAGTAAGATTTTACGGTGAACGGGCAGCACAGGGTACAACCGTGCTTTCATCCGCGTTGGCTGCTTGAATTGGACCTCAGACTCCCAAATAACGGAACTGTTTTTCTCTTTAAAACCTGAAGCTTATGTTCTGCAGAACCTGATGGGGCCAGCAGAGAAAATGTTGATACCAAAGGACTGTCTCAACCTCCTGCCGAGACTCCTGACTTCCAGCTCTGTGCCTTAACCACAGGGCCACCCCTCGTCCCCTTTGATATGACCATTTATTTGTAGACCAAAAGCAAGCTGATGAAAGCCACCAAACAGCATCCAACCTAGAGAAGGCATCTGCTGTGCATACAGACCTCCATTCAACCACGCGCCAGGACAGGCAGACTGGACTGTTGTGTTAAACACCTCCTCTGTGCCACCGCAGAGGTGGTGGCGTTTCAGCGGTGGATAATCACTCCATGGGCGTTGGGAGGCTCTCGGGGATGAAAAGGCTCTATGCAATTGTAGATTTTTTTTTTTTCCCCCTCTCTAAGGCCAGCATTTGGCTTGGACTATCCAAAGCAGTTAAGTTTATTAATAGTCTGTTTCTGGAGCCGAAGTGACTCTGTAGAGGGGAGTTATTCCGTGCAAAACAAAACAGGAAAAGAAAACAATGTCCAACTCCTCCATTCCGGAGGGGTGCTCAGAAGCAGCATTGTTCCACCTCCTCACGTGAAGCAGAGGAGACCTAAGACAGAGCAGCCATTGCAGGAGGAGCGCGATGTGGTCCAGCACAGGGACGCTCTGCGGCCGGAGGGACATAGAGAGAGCATTCAGGAATGAAATGTGACTGCCTCTTTTGAAAATGAGTCTGTTCCTGGCCAAGTCACTGCCTTAAGCATTCAGCAAGAGAATCAAAGGGGGGGACTTCACAGGCACAGCACAGCCTGTTATTTGATGGCATCCAAGCGCTCGTACCCTTGGAAGGCAGCAGCATACGTGAATTCCCATCATCGTTCGCGGGGTGTATGCTGGACAGTGGGTCTTGCTCCATCTACAAAAGTGCAGCGCAGCTTTTAAGTGTCTCTTAAACCTGGGGGTTTGTGCGGCTCCTCTGTTTGGGAACCAGTTCGCTCTTTTTTCAGCCCTCTGCCATTGGTTTCCATCCTTAATCAGCACCGCTGGTTGCTCACCTTACACACAGCTAGCGGCCGGGCGCTTGCAGACCCGGGGAGAAAGTGCATCAGGACAGCAGGGGAGATACAGAAAACCCAGGTGAAGACAACAGTCGAGGAACAGGCAGACAGACGGCTGTTCTTCCAGGGACTGTGAAGATTAAAGGAAGCCTCTCAGCTCAGGAGAGCCCCGGGAGGATGAGGTTGTTTCTTTTTGCAACTGATGTTGTGGTTTTTTGATGATGACTTCCAAGTCTTCTGCCCGTCCTGGCTAATAAAGCTATGTGGGCTGAAAAGGACACGGAGAGAGAAAGTACGTTTGCTCCAGCTCTCCATAGTAAGCAACCTGGCGTTGTGAAACACTGGAAACAGTTGTTCATTAGAAAAATAAAGCATGGAACGTTTCCCATGGCAGGGAGCTCTCCCTAGAAATGTTCTTCATCATGAAAAACCCAACATCATCCGGCTCCTGCCTTTCCCCTCCTCTGACTAAATATAAAATATTCTTCACATGCCTCGTTCCACTGGGATTCTGCAGCGGTTTGAGCGTTGCTGGCTTTTTTCACTGCCATATTTCAACATGTGCCCCTTATGACAGACAGCAATGTGCCTTTCATCAGTTGTAGCTCGTGGGTTAATTTTGCCTACGGAGGAAGAACGAGCTGTAAACATCCCTCGGACAGGGGCGCTGAAGCCCGAGACGAGTTTGGGGAATTACAGGATTACAAAACGCCATGAATTTTAGTGACAGTGCAAGGTATCCACTTAATGACAACTTCAAGTTCCAACAGTTCCAGTAAGGAAGTTTTATAACAACACTAAATCTGGGATAAAAATGGATTATTGGCAATTGCAGGGTTTTGGGGAAAAGGTTTGCTCGAGTTCTGAATAAAACAAATGGTTTACAATTTTTCTGGGAAATGAGGATTTGAACAAAAATGTTGGTTTGGTTGAATGCATGATTGGATTTGCTCTCCAAATTTCGTAGCATTTTAAAAACAGAATGAAATGTCATTTAGAAATGGAGATGATTTCAACTCAAAGTGTCAAAACGCTTCATTTTGAAATGCTTTGGCTTTCCTTCTAATAGAAATTCAGCATCCATACTGTAGGGAAGCGACCAACCTGGGGCTGGCGCACGTCTGAGACAGCTCATTTTGGATCTTTTAACTTAAAATCACTCATCTGGGTGGAGGAGCGCATGACCCATCGCCAGCGACGGCTGAGGGAGGGCGAGCTGGTGCTGGGCACCAGGTAGGCTGCGAGGCAAATTAGCTCATTAGACCGCAGGCTCGTCAACTTGTTTTGCTCCCTTTGAACACCACAAAATTCCTCCTTGTTAGTCACTATTTATACAGTTGCACACAGATTCCTTCTTAAGCATTCACATATTTTATGAAGTTAGAAGAGACTTTTAAGATGCAAAAACCCTGATGTTTTTAATGAGTTTAACAATAAACAGGCAGAGACGAAAGTGTGCGTCGTCCTCGGGTCAAACCCGCACCGAATTTCCACTGGCCTCAGCACAGAGTCGCTTCAAGCCCGCGCTTTCACTTCCAGATCACGCTGGGCTGCTGAAAACAGAGTTTTCACTGATGCTTCACACAGAAATGAAGAATTTTGGAGCGCTGGGGGTCCCTCAGAGCTTGCTAACGGCTCATCGGCGTGTGCTGGAGGCTGCTTTGGTTTATTTTATGCAGAGGAACTCTTTTGTTTGATGCGTCCTGCTGGCGGCCAGCGCCGCGCGGTGCAGAACTGGCAGCAGAGAACTTTCTTCGCATGCCTTTACGTTTAACTGAGGCAGCGTAATCGTTACTCAATGAAAGCACAAATCCGCAGCGGAGGCATCGCACCCGCTCCAGGGAGAGGAGCTCGGGTTGAAGGGCTGACGGGGAAAGACCCTTGTGCAAGTGCGGAAAGCTCCTGTAGAAATATCCATAAAACACACGACAAATCTTTAAATATTTATTAAAAACAAAGTTTGAACGTTAATTCCCCCTCACGCATCACCCGTAAAAGAGATTCTAGAGATGAGGAAATGAAACCACAAAGCCGGTAAACGATTTGCCTGAGGCCTCAGCCATAAATCAGGCTCTGAACTTGAGATCAGCTCCTCCTGCTCCCTCCATCGCCTCTCCTGACTCCGTCACCTCTCCGTGATAAGGCGAAGAAGGGCCGTGCTTACGGCCACGTTCCCCGAGTGCCACCCGGGAGCGATGCTCATCGAGGTTTCAGACCTGGGTTCTGCAGGGAGAGATGAACCCTGCAGCTACACAGGGAGCACCGGGGAGCGGCCGTGGTCTCATTACTTCTCCCAAATGTTATCACGCTGAGATGAGACGACTTGCCTTCTCCAGCTTGTGAGCGTTTTCATGGCCTTATCAATGAAAACACACCTGAATTTAGTTTGCTAGGGTATTCTGTGTAATTAGTGGGAAAAATGATTGGTGTTGCCAGTTTCATGCTGTAAAAGAGTTGTTAAGTCTCTTTTTAGAGTCTTTCTGATTTTGCCCAACTGTTTTGTGATTTCTAGCTTGGGTGGCCCAAGTCCTCCATGTGCAACCAGGAGCACCGGTCCTCCTCCCGGCGACAAACCCAACTATCTCGATTCCCTTCTGCAAGTTGGTGGAGCCTTGGCCTCAGCCCCGGTGAGCACCCACGAGCAGCTGGGCTCCCCAAAACCACCTGGGTGCCGGGGCTGGGTCACCGTCCCCGCGCCGTGCTGCGCCACACAGCGCAGATCTGCCTGCGGAGCCTCGCACCAGAGGCGCTTCCTCCCGCGGGACTCCGCAGATAACGAGCTTGTGTATTAAAAGTTGTTTACCCCAGGCTGAAAGCAGGATGCTTTCCTTATCTGCAGGCAGAGTAAATCCCCCCCCAGTGCCGCCGCGCCGTCATTCCTGGCCCGCTCCCGACTCCTGAGCTTGCTGAGCGCTGGTGGTGGCCCTGCGTTATCTCCCGTCTGCAGCGCAGACAGACCCTGCCGGGAGCAGCCTCCGGGCTCTGCAATACCAAGACCAATGTCTTCAAAGACTGAAAATTACTCTGTAGTTTGAATCTTTAACAACACATGGAAAAATCTCCAGGAACTGGCCTGTATCATGTCTCCGAATGGCTTCATAAATATAACACTGAGGAATTTGGATGCTCTCGTGTGTGTCCGTGATGGATGTTTGTATTCTAAGAAAAGCGTTTTCTGCCTCTCCCTCTCTCTCCAAAGCAGCTCGAATCCACCGTGCAGCATTTTTTTCCTGTCCCTTCCTTACCTTCAACCCCTGTCCCACGTCACCGGCGACTGCACCCGCACCCGACGGCAGGGTTTAGCCCGTGTCACTGATTCCCGAGCCAGCGGGCTCCGGTGGCTCCTCCGGGGCCACCGCTGCCGTTGTCAGACCCCCATTCCCATCTGCCCGAGACGCAGAAGCCACATGTAGAAAGTCCAGATACAAAGACGCTCGATGGAATGTATTTATCTGAAAACAATAGTGTGTCTGGATGGAAAAATCAGTGTTTTACACCAATCATGTGGTTGTTATTAATGTTTTCCAAAACACCCAGAGGTACCTTATGTGTTAAGTAAGAGCGGGTTCAAGCATTTTTGCTTAAAAAGCAAAATGTGCATCTCTGCACCTAAAACTGCTCTTGTCGCTCAGCCCCGCAGCGACGCCCAGATGGCTGCCAGAGGAATTTCCTGTTCCCCCAAATCTGCAGTCACAGGGCTTGATTTCAGCCCAAGATGCCGCAGCAAATATTTACGGTTGCGTTTCAACACTTCTTTCCCATTCCCTTCCTCCAAGCGGGAGAGCGTCCTGCGAGTGCGGACCGAGCCCGAACCGCGGCCCTTGCAGCCCTGCTCTGCTTTCTGCTGCCCGGCGCGGGCCGAGATGCCAACCCCAGAACCGGGCACAGCCGTGCCGAGGGCAGTGCCGGTGAGTGCCGGGGGTACGCCGGGGGTACGCCGGCGGGGACGATGCTCGCAGGCGGCGCAGGGCGGTAGCGTGGGCTCCAGCCCGGCTTTACACCCCGCGCGTTAACCAGGCGAAGGAGCAAAGCCAGCGGAGAGCTGCCGCAAGGAGGAATTGTTTAAAGCGGCTCCGGCAACAAAGGCCGAGCTGGAGCTGGAGGGTTCATTTCCTCGGCTGCCGCAGCCCCAGAAACCCAAGATCCACTGATAGCCATTGAGCAAGGATTTCCATTTTTGGTGCGAGCTCAGACTTAAAATAGACAAGTCTTGAGCGAGGAAGAAACTCTGTTGACAGAACATCGGGAACATTCCTCCAGTGTACTTTTGCAAAGGACTATCTCTGTCTTTAATCTCCGCGCCGTTTCCTGCAGGTCTCCCGGGCCCAGCTTCCCCCTCATTGTTAGTGGCGCTTTTGGAAATGACCTCAGGCAGTTCGCAGTGACTGGCGACCCACGGTCAAAATGACTAACCCAGTCTGTCTCCATCCCTTGGACATGTCCCATTGACTAAATAAATGACAGGCACTGACATGTGAATAGAAACAAAAACAGCCTGACAAGTGAAATCTTAACTCTTTGGAGCAAAGAAACGTCTGGAGCCGAGCGGAGGGGAATCGCTGCAAACAGTCCTGCGGTGGTAAAAACGCAGCAAGCCTCCCCGAGCCGCGCAGGACACATGCAGGTTGGGTAGACAAACACCTCTAATATTATTTTTAATTGTTTAAAATTGTTTTCTGAAGCTTTTTATCTCAGCGCATCTTTAATTACAAGTGCGGCTGTGTGTTTAAATGGCCATTTGTGTGTCTGGGTTCAGCACGAATAATTCCGCCGAACATCACAAGCAAGGGTTAAGAGTGCCCGTCGCAGGATCGGGGCCCTACATTGCACCCATAACAGTAGCTGTATAACTCGCCATAGGTGAGCCTATAGGTGCTTCCCACCATTCTCGTGATCCTGGTCCCCCCAAGCCCGCCAGCATCCGCTGAAATCAGCTTTAGGGGGGGCGGAGGGGGGGACGCGAGCCGTACGGGGGCTGTATGTATTTATGACCCCTAAAGGCCACCGGCGCTGGGTGCTCTCAGACCTCCGGGACCAAACTCCTCGTCTGCGTCCCCGCTAACACATTTTGCCCAGCTCCCTCCAGCCCCCACCCCAGCTCAGCGACACCAGAGTTTGAGAACGTGCCACGCCACCCCAGCGTGATTTATTTTTTTTTTAGGGCCCAGACTAGCTGCCTTTGAAATCTAACAATAGTTTTACCAATAAGAATAGAATTAGTGTTAATAAGCTACATTTGTGGATTTTTTTGGTTGGAAAAGTAGGAAAGTATTCTCTTTAATATAATCAAAATATATTTGAAATGCTGTAATTACAACAATTAATAACGCTGCTTCGCAGTTATTAGTGCTCGGTGCATCGTTAGGATGTCTGCGTTAGCTAAGGTTTAATAATGAGGTTCATATAAATCCAAAAGAAGAAAATAATGATACGGGGAGTGGTTGTAGCGTTGTGGTCTGATGGCTTCTTGCTTTAATGTAAGTAACAAATAATTCCCTCTGGCTCTCAGTATTTGTGGATAAGGCCATAAAAAAGGAGGGGAAAAAAAAAAAAAAAGGAGGAAACCTCAGCTAATAAAAATGCCACCCTTGCTTTATGGCTCTGAGAGAAACGTTTGTTGTTCGGCTAATGACGATATTAATAACTCGTGTTGGGATGGTTGATGTCATTCTTTCGTCCCGTGCATTTAACGTTTGCATCGAGAGTACGGGGACCGTGGGCCGGCGTTTGGCGGCGTGCTGGTCCTCGCGGCGCGGCACCGTCGAGCCGGCGGGTCATTGCCACAAACGCTGGCCGGTGCCACCGCGAGGGGACGCGGGAGCTGTTGGCAGGTCTTGATGAAGGTTGTTGGCAGGTCTTGATGTTGGCAGCTGAGATGAAAATGATGTCCTAACCTGGCTTTGGGGGTTATTTTTTTTTAACGCAACACAATTTATGGTCTTTCCTCCCAAATGACTCTTGTCTTCTTGTTGACCAGCCGCTGTCCCCTTCCACAGGGCTGGATGAAGCTCAATGAAGAGCAAGCCAGTCCTATGACAAGTTGGACAAGAATTGCCGGGACTCGGTTCCCTCAGATCCGTCGCCCGAGCCCTCAGCCGAGCTCTTCTGCACTCGCACCCGCTCCTCCTCTCTCTCTCGTTGCTTTTTTGGTCTCGGTTCACCACATCTGATCACCGTGAATTAATCATTATTCACTCACTAGCCAAATAAAAAGAGGCTGAGCGCTAAAATACATTCACTTTATAAAAAATGTGTTTTCGATCGGATATTGTCACCAGGTATCTGCTCCAGCCAGTGCTCCATCCTCTCGTTCTCACCCCAAATGATGCCGGGATGGCCTGACGGGCCATGGGAAGCCTTCTGCTGTTTGCAGACAGCAGGGCAGTTTTGCATCCCGGTGCCAGGTCGGCTCTAGCGCCGGCTGGACTTTGGATAGGGTGGGTAAGAGCCAGCGTGCAGGGGCAGGCCACGCGGTCGGGCATGGTCCCAGGTAGTCACCCACGTCAGAAGGTAAATAAATGGTCGGATTTTGGCCGGGACCTGTCCACTGAAGGCGATAGGAACTACGCCAGTTTACACCCTCCGAGGGCTTGGCTGCTAGAGACGCCTGGCACCAAAATACCAGTGAAAGGGTTTAGTGTCGTAAATGGATGCCGAGCTATGGAAAACCCCAGTCGTGGCTCCGAAAGGATGGTAAGAGGAGACCTGCCCCTCCAGAGCTGCCTGGCTCGGTAGGTGTTTCCTCCAGGCACAAACCAAGGGGGCTGTGCCCACGTGCGGCTGTGCTGGGGGCCGGGACGGCTGCCCAGCGGGGAGACGCGCGCCTGGCACCCAGGGAGCCTCGGGGAAGAAGCTGCCGCTTCTGATCATCTCGCAACAGCCCCAAAAGTTGCAGCCAGCAGTTTCCTGGGCAGAGACGGCTTCTCAGCACAGCTTAAGGTACAGCAGGACCGGCCCCGCCGGGTGCCTGCTCAGGGAGGGGTTTTCTCATTCCATGGTGTGGCAATGGGATGGAGAAGATCCCCTGGAGACCATCACCCCGGCTTCCAACCACCACCTCCTTTCTCAGCAAAGCCGTGTGCTGGGTGTCTAAGAAGCAACTGTGCTACTGCTGAGTCAAACCGTGTACTTCTGTGTCCTGGTGTGTATCTGAGGATGATTTGCTCTCGGTAACACCCAGCAGTGCCAATGCCTTTAGGGTCAGCTCCTCTCCTCCCTAATCCTGCTTTCTATTTTCGCATACTTCTGCATGAGCAAGCCCTGGAGATGCTGCCGCCAGCTGCCAGCAGAGATACTCAAAATACAGTTTCAACACAAAAAGAGATGTCGTTTTGGGACTTTAGCAATGATCGCCTCTGGCTACCTTTGGTCCAGGCTCAAACCAGAGAAGACAATATTCTCTTTTCCCCATAACGATTTTCATATCCCCATTTTGAGGTTGCAAGAAATTTGGGGACGCGTCAGACCAGTGCGTGCTGGTCCCACAGCCGTGTCCCGGGACCAGCTTTTGAAGCCTGCCCTTTTTTTTGGGTTTTTTTTGCCCTTGCTGCATCCAGCCAATGACTCAGGCACTATTTCTATTCTCTTCCCACTTCTGTTCCTGCTTCTCCAAAGTTTTGGTCAGCGGCAGCAGCTTTTGCTAATGTCTTGTGGCTGCTTCTCTCCGAGTTATTATTGGAGAAGCCTACGAAATAACAGTGCTGCTCTTTAAGACGCTGCTGCACCGCTGCAGAAAATATTTCCCAAAGATGTGGTAAGCAGCTCTTTACTGGAGTGACTGGCGTCTGCTCTGAAGCGGACCAGACGCCAGTCACTTCAGCAAAGAGCTGCTGCAACAGAACAAATTGCCCAGGGCAGCAGATCTTGGGAAGGGAGAAAAGCCAGCAGCCCAGCCTGTCTGTCTTTGTGTTTTCTAAGGGAGAAAAATTATCTTTTTATAAGCCTGCCCTAGTTGGCTCTGACCAGCTCTTCCCAGAAAATACCATTGTAAATAGAAGCGCAAACTATTGCATAAACGGCCAGGTTGCTGTTTATATCTGCCCTTTCTCCGATCTGCTTTGATGTCTTCGTCAACCTATGCTTCCTTCTCGCCCAGCCCCACCATGGTTTTAGCTCCTGCTTCTAGGAGAGCCCCACCGGCCACAGCAAACCTCAATTAAAATCCATTTTTGACATATACGTATACTCCCTCTGCTCTCTGGACCAGCTCCAAAGAGAATCATCCTTTTTTTAATCCTGCCCTCCCAGGGAACTTCCAGTTTTGTGTTTGCAAATTGTACGGGTAAATACGGATAGGGGTAGGTATTTTTTTTTTTTTTTTAAAAGACACTGGGCTTGGCATATGACGCAGTTTGTTGCTCGATCAGCGTGGTGGCAGCGTGCAGCGCTGGCCTGTTTTTCTAACTCGGATAGACCCTTTCCAGCTCAAAAATGACAATTCACCAAAGCCAAGCCAAAAAAAAAAAAAAAAAA
>VYZW01001145.1:1354-14365 GCA_013401315.1 Balaeniceps rex | reverse complement strand
CCACTGCTTTTTATATTGACACATTAACACAAATACGAAAAGCAGTGATTCAGCTAAGTGAAGATTTTTCAGAAATTCCAGTACTTTTGAAGTAATTGAGTAGACAGAGTTGTCTCAGAAGAGTGGTGCCTTTATTGAACATCTCACGGACAATACTGAAAGTATTATTATAGTTTTAATTCAGTGTCAGAAAAGGGGGGATACCTGAATTACCTCAAAGCTAACAAGGTCATATGAAGTATTACGAATTAAACAAAGAATGTGTTGTATAACATAATAGTTTCCCTGAGTTTATTACCTGGACATCACATATTCTTTTTTAGAATTCTAACCTGATTCATCAGAAGGTGTCTCCTCCTGTGGAGCAACAAGGATCTCCAATCTTGTCATTCATAACTCTGGAACAGTTCAATGCCATTCGCCTTGTGCAAAGTGTCCATCAATCACTTGCTTCTTTAAGTAAAGTTATCAGAGGTACCTCATTACTGAGTTCTGAAGTACAAAGTTTAGCAAGTGCTCTGCTAAATCAGAAGGTAAGTCATTTTGTCATGAATTTACATTATAAATAATGAAAAACACCAAAGAAACTGAACAAAATTCTGATACATGTTTCCATGTGACTATTTGCTCTAAGTTCTTTTATTGATAGAGACTCCAAAATGGAGTTCTTTTATTGATAGTGACTCTAAAACAGAACCATGTTTTTTCTGGAATGAAAACCCAGAAAAATGTTGCTTCAAGTACTTGCAGAAGAGTCTGAGTATATTATACTTTCATCAAGCTTTCTCTTAAGGACAAATCCGNTATACTTTCATCAAGCTTTCTCTTAAGGACAAATCCGATAAGAAGTTGTGGAATAGTATTTCATTTTCAAATACCAAATCATGCTAGATAAGTCAAATGCATTAGCCAGTAGAACATGTAAATCTGTCCCTTTTCTTCATTTTTACAGTTTCTTACAATTTAAGTTGTACTGCAGTTGTAATCACAATTCACTCTCTACATTATTCATTGTGAGTTATTGCCATATCACACCAGACAAGCTGTACCTATCATATCGACCTATCATCTCACCCTGTATTCGTGATATACGGGAAAAGCAAACAAAATTTGTACGTGTACTTTTTCCATGTTTTCTGGCATCAAACTGGGCATGTTTATAAACTGGTACAATTAGTGACTGCAAATTTACATGGTCTGTTGTTAACAGCTAGATAATTGGATTCCAAAGATAGTCAAACATTGACGTGAAACTCCATGGTTTTGTTTCACCTGCAGCAATTGATAAATTGTGTTGATGCTAAGGCATAGATACTGAGATTGGCCCTACAATGAACAATAATTCCAATTAACATCTTGTTTATCTTCATGTGAAGATCAAGTACTGTTAAAAAGATTGTTATGCATTTGTTGATCTATCAGATTTCTAATTAAAACAATAATTAAATTCTTGGTCTTTTCAGATTCACAAGACAGCATTTGTTAGCAAAATTGCAGTACAATTAGAATAAATTAACATTTTCATGTTAGCAGTCTCATTGCCTTTTTAAACACGTTTTGACTGTGTGGTAGAAATTGGTGCTAAGTACAAGTCAGTGAATGCGAACGATACATGTAATGGTCATTNAATGCGAACGATACATGTAATGGCCATTTTTTAGTATTTATAGTTATATTTCTTGTTACTGAGCAAGAGTATGGCTTGCTTGTGTGCTTAAGCTGCACTCTTAAATTGGAAGCAGCAGGAGCTATGAAGCTGATCACTGTCACAAAAACATACTTAAAGATTTTATGCATTTTTATCTCTCACAAACATCAGTTCAGTGCTTCCTGATATATTGAACAAAGTGTTTCTGGCATTTCATCTGCTTACTTACCCACTTACCTTGACAGAGATCACTTTATTGGATTGTGACCATAAAGCAATCTTTTCAGCAGCCCTCCAGAGAGGCTAATGCTATGCTCTCGGCATGGCAGCTAAACCTCACCATATTTATCATCTTAAAGTGATTTGTTTCATGTATTTTCTGTACACTGTTCTTGTGTGTGGTCACACATTATGTAACAAAGGACTATTTTGAAAAACTTATATTTTGAAAGCACCAAGATTGTAGTTCTTTTAAGATTATAGCACCTGAGGAAGCTGCTAGTTTACCAATAGAGTGATATATTAGCAGCATTAGGTGAGTGCCTTCTAAATGATAGATTGGTGAGCTGCCTGCAAATGCATATCTAGCAAAAGAGTCTGCAAAAATGCAAGGATAATAGTTTTAAATACAAAAAGTTTTCCAAAAATCATAATTATGCAAAAAAGTGTGCAGTTAACTGTGCTTTATTGATTGTCTTGTATGTATTCTAGTTTATTCAAACCATTATTAATTAGTGTCCACGGATCCAGATATTTTCTGGTTTTTATCTATGAAAGGTACACATGGAGTATTTACTTTGAAAGATACTTTTTCTACGAACTTCTATGATCAGATTTTGAAAATCTGTTCAGCACATATGCTATTAGATTGTGAACTTCCTTGAAAATGTAACTGTAAATGTTAAACAGTATAAACTGTTTATTCTGCTCAGCATTTTCAGTGTTGTGCAATATTCCCCAGGTAATTATTTATATCAGTTCTCTTTCACTTAAGCAGGGGAATCTTACAGAGTCAGTTTCAGTGTGCTTTACAGATTCCTGTGAAGTAGGTACAATTAAAGTTTTTATCCTTATTTTATAAGAAAGAAATCTGACAGAGGATCTTTTAAGCCTTTGTTTTAGAAGTCAATGAGAAATTTGTATGGGGAGGTCTTGCAGGATTTTATTCTCAGGTGTTGTTCTACAAACACTTTAAGATAATGAGAAAGTAATCATGCAGAGCAACTGTACCAGATTCACTTCACCAGAGCCACACAACTGCATGTTCAAGTCTGAGGAGGCAGCATCAAAGGAGTGGGAACCTGTGGCTGCAGTTGAAAGATGGCATTGTGGCTTTCCAGGAAAGAATCAACTTAGGCCTCTTTGAAGTGTTTGTGGAACCTACTGATGTTTCCTTTTTGAATAGCAGAGGTTCTTGTAAGTTCTCCATCAGCACTGTATCTCTGTGGGCCACATAAAGAATTTGCAGGAATATGACCTTCCTATTAGTGGTTGTATGCTTTGATCATTATATTACTTGTATTGACTTTTTTCTTTGTAGATATATTTGATCTCTGGATTATTTAATTGCATGGAAATTGCTAGCTTAAAATGTAACGATGGTGGTTTTTAAATGGACTCTTTCAGTAAATATATTTTTATTTCAGTGTCCCCTCACATGGCAAACCAAGTGGGAAGGTCCAGAAGATCCTTTACAATATCTTAGAAGTCTTGTAGCTCGAGCACTTGCTATACAGGTAATTTTGAAGATTAATTTTACCTCAGTATGCTGGTGTTCAGTGACATGGTATATTATGTGAATTGCACTACAGTAGACCTTTCCAAACTCAAGTCCCAAAGAGTTTTAGATGTGTGAAAAGGCATGTAAAAATTTAAAGATAGATGAGAGATGTGGAGACAGCAGACTGAGCAATTTGAAGTCAGTAACTTTAAATACAGTAATGTTTACATCTTAGATTTTAGTCATTAGTCTTTCTGATGAACTGTGGGGGAAAAGATAGATTTATTTACTCAGATTAATCTTTACATCTAAATCAAGACACACTCTTTAATCTGGTAGAGACACACTTACAAAGAGATAAAGTGAAGCAATTCTAATAGAGGTAATGTAGAAATTAATAGAAGACTAGTCTTTGAAGCAAATAAAGAAAACATCTGCATTCTTCAGGTTTACAAGGGGCTATAATAGAAGGTGCAGAGTCTGACAACAGCTCTGCCAGTCTACAGTCTGACAGTGAAGAAGAAAATTTTTAGTTAAGGTAAATCTATGTATACTTTGATTAACAGAAGAGGTATATTTAAGATAATAGGCAGACAAATAAAAAAAATCATTTATGTAAATTAATTAGTATTTAAGGAAACAGATTTCATCATGTTGGATACATAGAGAGAAAACTGCAAGAACCTTCCAGGGAGGAAGGTTCCTTTAGGAGGGACAGATCTTCTATTACCTCCAGGCAAGAAATAGAAAGCTGCTGGGTTTGACCTTGATTAACACAGTCCTGTCCAGTGGGATATGAAGAAGATTTCTGTGAATGTTAGCGTTGACTGTCAGATTCAGAAGGAAGTTTTGAGGGGAACATGATTTCTAGGCATTACTTTTTCTAAAGAAACTGTCAAATGGATGTTTCCAAAGTATTCATAAGTTTCTTGTTCGAAATGCAAACCATTTCGTTTGGCTAGTGCTTAATTTTTCCTTATCCTTTCCTTCACAAAAAGACTCAAATTATAAAGTGTAAATATATATAGCAACAAGTGATAATGCATGTTCAAATGTTATATTGGTCATATAACTAGAGTTGAACTTGGTCCCTTCTGACTATTATAGTCATTATTTTTAAAAAAGCATCACTTGTGGCTGAGTCAGCAGTGTTCATGATCTTCAAGAGTACCTTGCAGTTTGTGACTTCTGTCTTTATTAGGTTGTGACCAGACTGCATGCGATTTTCCTTACTTACATGAATTTTTTTAAGTGGAAGCCTGAGATCAGAGTTCAAGCTTCTGTGTGGAGGATACCTCCCATACAAAGTGGAAATAATATAGCATGGATGAAATTAGTGTTAACAGTCATAGATGATTTTCAACAAAGCATATTAAAAAAGTTTTCATTTCCGTATATTACTCCAGTCAACTATTGATAAATGTGCTGCATTATATTACCATGATAGTAATCTTCCTTTTTCATTGTTCAAACTGCTGACAATATTGTACATTTGAATTACTCATTTTTATGTGAAGTTATTATGAGGAAAACATTCACAACTTGAAACAATTACTGTAAGAGGGGGACAGATTATTAAGGCAGAGCTTTACAGTAGATATTTAACTGTATCCATAAGCAGTAAATTGTGGGGTTCTTTTTTTGTTAGTGACAATAAAAAGTAATGACAGATGACCAGATACTGTTTTTTTTTCTTACACATATATTATTTTTTATGTCAAATATGTAATACAGTTGTATTTGAAGCAATTCTTAATACATTATCAGTCTGTTTTGCTTCTCAAGCTTCTAGTCAGATCACATCTGAAATACAATTTCTATGTTTTTATTTTTGTATGTGTTTTACCAGAAACTGTTGATTATTTCTAATTATGCATTTCAGTTGAATAATCTTTTTCCTTAAATGTGATTCCAATTCATGTTTATGCATATTACACCAAGATTTTGATTAGCCTTCATAATTTTTTAATTAACTTTCCTTTTTTTGTGAGTTTTCACTATTGATTTTATAAATGTAATTTATCATTAGTTAATTATAAATTTAGTATTCAGAAATTCAATAAAGACTTCAATAAAGATCTTCTCATAACTCTGAAAATTATCTTCATATTTATATTTCAGTAAAGGTCATATTTTGGATTGGTTTAGTTTTATATGACCAACTCCATCATCATGTTTTTTTGATATTTACTTATACCTCCACCTGTTTCATTCACTGTAAGATACTGACTTCTACTTTCACCGTTTGAGACAGGTTTGATTTTTCAAGAGTATTGAGACAGTATTGATTTTTCAAGACAGGTATTTTTCAAGAGGAAAATAGTAGACACTGAAACATCAAAGTTGTACTGAAAGGTTGCATCTAATAAGGATACAGTAAGTCTATACTTAGGTTATTAGTTAAAGGCTGCCTTGTCAAAATGTGTGCTGCCAGTGCAGAAAATAATAAAAGCAACTGCTTTGTTACAAACATTTAATGGGGATAGGGAGGAACCCAAAATATAGGCCAGGTGGTAGAATTATTATAGCAGAATTTATAAAAGTGTAAAGATGTTCCAAGAGCATTACACAACAACAGACAAAAAAACAACAGGTGTTGCATTTTCTCAGGCCTGAATTCAGTCAGTAAAAGCAAAACTAAAAAAGGAAATCTGCCCACTTAAAGTGTGAACAAATCAGTATATACAAAATGCAATAGAGCCATTTTTTGCTGTGTATTACGTTGTGGTGGTAGAAATGATGGAAATATGTGATTTCTTCCCAGGTGGAAGTTGTGATATTTGGATGTTAGCTTTTGCTTTAAATTAAAAGAAAAATTCTGTGTATTGAACATTGTTCTAAGGTTAAGAGTTCTGAATACTTTCAATTAGCAATGCTGACATTGAACTTTACAATATCATGTTTCAGCTTTTCTGTCAACAGTGATTTATTTGCTATCAGCATTAAGATATGAAGCTCATGAATCATAGATCTTTGTGTTGGTTATAATTCTTGGTCCTTATACTCCCAGTTTCCTGATGGTAGCATCTTAAGTGTGTTCTGTGGTTTGCCTCTCTTGTGGTACATGATTATAGCTCAGCAATAATCTACATCAGTGTATAATGGAATTTAAGTCCATCCCAGTCTGTAGATAAGTGTCTTCTCATGGCTATGGATACCAGCAGGAGAGAAGGAGAGAGAGAAGACCCAGAAATACAGCTATTAAGAGGCAAAACAGCAGCCCAGGCAAATGTCAGATGAATATCAACATTGAAAAAATGTTTCAGGTCAACAAATTGGAACTTACTTTTTCTTTCCACAAGAACTAAATAAAGAGCTTAATTTTACTTCTTCCAAATAAAAACCCCTCTTATTCCAACAACACCTTATCTTTTCAATGAAAATATTTATTTCATTCTTTTGGACTGAGCTGCTTTTAAGTCATCTGTAAAAAGAGCTCTTCCTTCAGATGTCTGTTGGTCAGACAGCTGGTAAAAGGCTTACAGCATACACTGAAAATGAAGACTGTTTGACCTCAGAATCATAAACACTACTTTCAGAATTCTAATCAAGGAAATGTTTATGAATACTGAAAGTTTTTATTTGCATAAGTTATGAAAATTTTTGTTGAAAATGTGTGTGTATCTGTCCTGGTTTTGGCTGGGATAGAGTTAATTTTCTTCCTAGTAGCTGGCATAGTGCTGTGTTTTGGATTTAATAGGAGAAGAATGCTGATAACACACTGATGTCTTAGTTGTTGCTAAGTAGTGCTTAGACTAGTCAAGGACTTTCTTTTTCAGCTTCCCATGCTCTGCCAGGTGCACGAGAAACTGGGAGGGGGCACAGCCAAGATAGTTGATCCAAATTGACCAAAGGGCTATTCCATACCATATGACGTCATGCTCAGTATAGAAACTGGGGGGAGTTGGCCGGGGGGCAGCAATTGCTGCTCGGGGACTGGCTGGGTGTCGGTCGGCGGGTGGTGAGCAGTTGCATGACTTGTTTTCTTTTTCCTGGGTTTTGTTTCTCTCTCTCATTCTCCTTTTCATTGCAATTTTATTACTATCATTATTATTATTATTATTATTTTATTTCAATTATTAAACTGTTTTTATCTCAACCCACGAGTTTTCTTTTGCCTTTCCGATTCTCTCCCCCATCCCACCGGGGAGGGGGAGGGTGAGCAAGCGGCTGTGTGGTGCTTAGTTGCCGACTGGGGCTAAACCATGACAGTATCTATGAAGTACTCATAGTGTATAAAAAAGTTATAATTCATGTTTTATCAGAGAGTTGTATGTACCTCTCTGGGTTGATGCTATCTCTAGTCCCCTCCCATCCTGAGTGAAATCTAGGGTAGTAATATTCAATTTCAGTACCGGTTTTACCCCTTAGTGTAAGATTTTTACTGTTTTACTACTCTCTTACTATTTGAGGTAGAATGACTTTGTTTCTGTATTCTTACTATTCCTCTGTTTCAACAATCAGCTCCCCAGAAAGGTAGATTGGGCACCCAAGGTATATGAGGGTTGAACTCTTGGAAGTTGCATGCTGAAGCTACTAGAAAACCTTCTGGGAACGGGAGACACAGAATTCTTCCTTCACACCCAGGGCATCTAGGCAAAGAGGTTCAATTTTCATTCACTGATAACAGGCAGAAAGTATGCTCTTAGAAAGCCAAGTCCTCTCAATTTTCACCGAGTTAAAGAACTGTGAGGGCCAGCCTATAAATCAGTCTTAATGCAACAAGAGATGATATGCATGTAAAATCTGAGAATTAGAGGCTGAGAGTGAATCCAAAATAGGCACGCACACATACTCTGTACAGACACAGCCGGTCACACACAGGCTAACAAAGAGAGGAGGACAGTACCTTTACAGGCAGCTGCATAAACACAGACAGCACAAATAGCCCTATCCTATTTTGGTGGTTCACTGCTCAAGGAAAACACCCTCACAAGTCTTGCTGATTTTTGGTCTCTCCACTGTCTTGCTTCCAATCCCGCAGTCTGCAACATGCAGCTTCCAGACCTCTCATCTTCTTGCTGGGTTGTACTGCTAGAAGTTTGCTAGTGGATTCCAGTCCCCCACATAGAGAACACACATGCACACAAAAATAACTAAAAATAGAGCTTAAGAGGAGGATAGGACAGACTCTGGTGATCGAGCACAAGGTTGGCCAAAGCGTACTGACCAGCAGCCTCCCTACATGTGACCTGCCTTTTTATACCTCTCTATCTGTTTTCCCATTCTTGTTCATCTCCCATCCACATTTCCCCACCTTTGGTCCTTCCCCTAATTATCCCACAATAAATATTCTACAATCCAGAACTGTCATGTTCAGACCCCAAATTCACCCACTTGGGCACTCCATAAAGAAGTCCTGTACCCCTTTAAGTAGTAATCCTGCTTAGCTTGCATAGCATTTCAGAGTTTTTTTCTGATAGATTGCAGCAGGGACAATGGCTTAATGGTTTGTCTTTTATGGTCTTAGGAGTAGCTGATTCAGATGAATTAGGTTGGCTACATTCCCCACCTTGTCGTTGTTCCTCTCATCACTCACTCTCTATTTGAACAACTGTTATCTAGGTATCTGTACAGTGCAGAATATTTCAGATTTAGTATTCTAATATTAAAGCACAAAAATTCATAAAAATATTGTGTTTTAAATCTCCCCATTCCATTATTTTAATTCAAAGTTCAGAATGCTATGAAGAATCTACCTTATTCTGAAGAATTAGCATTTTTCTGTTGCTTTTCTTGGCTTCTCCTCTTCAACTGTCATCAATATCAAAACAAAAATACTACTGCAGCTTAACATTATCTGTTAAGAGACTGAGCCTTAATTGGGTCCCACAGCTGTCATGATGTTGCAGCACAATTTCACTTTGTTCAGAATTTATCAGCCAGGATATATCTTTCAAGACCTCTTATCTAAGCGATAACTGCTTGGTAAAAATTGGAAATTTGCAAGTAGTACTATAAAAATTTAGATGTTTTCTTTGTCTCTCATGTAATAGGCGTATTTGAAGCTCTGATAGATCCAACTGTCATATCATGTCCCTTTTGAATCACTGTTTCAGTTAGATTGTATTAATTAAGTAGTGGCCAGTATAGAGTAGTAGTGATTTATAAATGTACACCATCTGAGCAGGTTGCCACACGGAATGTAAGATGAAAGTATCAGACTTGCACAGGTCATAAGAGTTGTCCACTGAAATAAGGTCTAGCTTCCAAGGAAGCTGAAGTATTTTTTGTGCTTAGAGAGTTCGTGTACTCTTGTGACTTACAGAAGGCTGTGTTCATGCATGGGTGCCCTAGGTGGAAGGATTCCTTAAGTTTTCTTTTTTGTTTTGTGCACCAATTCAAGACTTTACTTTCCAGAGGTACTGAAATCACTATTGTATCACTATTTCACTTGTAGTGAAATGATTCTTTTCCTGCAGAATACAGGAAATAGTTTTCGCACTACATCTGCAAACTTTGCAGTTTTAAATGGAAATATTTTTTCGTTGTCAATGAGCAAGGATTATCTCAAGTTTTGCAAAAACAATTTGCTTGATGCATGAAAAACAGGTTTTAAAAAGCAGCATTGGAAAAGGAAAGGTATCTTGACTTGCATTCTGTTTGGTTTCATTGTGAGTTGTTGAAACTTAATCCCATTGAAGTTTAGATGCTCTGTTAAATTGAGGCATCCACAAGTTATGGACTTTCCTATAAACTTCAGCCTTAAATGTTTTGAAATGTAATCCGTTTCAACAGAATTCAACTCCTGTTGATTAAACTTGCAGAATTCTAAGCATGTTTTTTGAGAATGGCTATTCTTTTTTAATTATTAAATACTACCTTGTAAGCAGAAGTTTCAGCAGCATCCTTTATCATACCACTAACCAGTTGTTCAGCTCTCGAATTGTAGAATATTGATTACAGAAGGTGATCACTCATAAAATGATTTTTGTAAGTGTTGCATAAAAAAGAAGAAAAACCCAGGTCATTGTCTCTATGCACTTTCTTAGAAATTACCTTATTTTAAAGTAAATGATCTTTTTCTAACCTCAGTTTAAATTTAAAAGAACTAGATTTAGTGTTCTGTATTTCTTCTATGGATACAAGTTAGTATTTATATACTCCATAAGTTACAAGAAACTGCCATGTATTATGTAAGATTTAAAGCTGTAGTTGATATACTTCATTTAATCTAATAAAATAATCAACATGATTTTTCTCTTTAAGCTACAAGATACATTTCCACAATACAGGAAGAAATCTGAAAAGATACAGTGATAAGATATTAATAAACTATATACATTTAAATTGTTAAAATTTAAAGTCTAGATTGTGCAGTTTCTAATAATTCATTTTTCATCTTATCTCTTTCCTTTATCATGGGCAAAGCTGTCTGCAAAAGAGAAAGCAGAGTAAAATGGATAGTCTTGTCTGACAAAAGCTCAAGCAGAAAAAGGTTAATTATAGTACCAGTGGTAGAAAAGGATGTTATTATCATTTGCACATGAAAATAAGTCTTATTATGTTATGCTGTCAAAGACTTTGGTAATTTTAAATTCCAGCCATTAGTAAATTAGAAGGCTGCAACACATGGTAATACACCCATTTGCAGGTACATTCTATCAATCTGCTTTCCTTTATTCTAGACAACTTGGTTGCAGTAACCTGCTCTTCCAATTACCACTATATTGACATAAACGCTGTATCTACTAATAATTAGCAATCTCTTAAAAATCTTTTATTGTTTAAGTTATAATTTTGATTTCATAGTCATACATGCATACATAGAAATAAATTTCTTAGAGTAATAAGACAGCTTTGTAACTAAAAAGTAATTAGATGTGATCATGGTTCTGTTTTGAACTGTAAATGTTTTGGTGGGAACTGGCTTGGTGAAATAGTTTACAAAATATTTAATCTCTTGATTTGAGATTTTTAAATTTTCAGAGCTGTTAAAGTTTCAGAGTTGTCATCTCAAATTTAGTTTGTGAAGGAAAAACTTCATGAGAGTAATTCTTGACTAAATCCGTATTTATCTGTTGTGTGTGCAGTAGTTTTACTCCTGGGAATTCACATTCAAATAAAGCAATCAGTGCAGGATGCAGGTGCACTCAGCAACTCTGTTGTCATGGCTGTATTTTAAAACCGGAGTAAACACAAAGGCACTCTGGTTTGGGGTTTTGGGGTTTTTTTTTTGGTCTTAGTAGGGTTCTTCGTGGTGTGGTCTTTGTCTCTAAATGTTCAGCAAGGTACATAATTGAGGAAAAAAACCCCAAAACCTTCAGTCAAAGGAGGAGAATTCTTAAGAGTGGTAGGAAGCTTAGATCCCCATTTTAGGCATGTAAGTGATGCTTAAAGGCAGGAAGGGTAAATACCCTCCTGCTCTATAGTATGTTTCCCAGTGGATTCAACTGAATACTATAAAAATCAACTTAATTAGAATGTGTGCCATTAAATGGAGGAGAATGTGTAAGAGCACATTTGCACACAGTGATATTTTTATATTGTTAATTCCATGTAGTCACTCTGAACTAAGAGAGTTACAATCCAATGAGGGATCTGTTCTCTACATCTGAGCTTGAGTTTCAAAATTCCCATCAGGTTTGTACTGTTGTACAGCGTTGTATATGCTTTTCCTTACACATACAATATATTTTCTTATAGGTTCTCTATAATTACCATTTTCAGTGTAATTTCTAATATTTCATGATCCCATATGATAAATTTAATCAACTGAAATTATCTACATATCAGGCAAAATGCAGTGAATAATTTAGAACTAAACCAAATATTGTTCATTATTCAGATATGTAGATTATCAAGCTAGAAAAAAGATTTATTGTCATGTGTATTCATATATTTTATTCTTATCAGACTGAGAAAGTAAAAATTGATGCTTTTAATATATCAAGAGAAGAATCCATCAAGTAAAAAATACAGTAAGTTAATACTAGAATAATAAAAATAAAATTATGTTGCTTATTAGCTGCAAATTTGTTAAAAATATGTGTCACCCGTGATATCACGATACTATAGAAATGCAAAATTCTTAATGAACTTATTAAAGGTCAAAGGTAGTTGTTATTTTTTTTTTTTTCTGCACTTTTGAAGCCACATCTGAAACACTTGTCCAGTTTTTGGCTGTTCAGTCAAAAAAAACGTTGCCCAGGTTGCTCAGAGAGGTTTGTGGAATCTCCACTTCTGGAGATATACAGAACTGGAGTAAATGCCCGGAGCAACCTAAACTGTCAGCGAATTTGGCCCTACTTTGAGCTGCAGTTGGATCAGAAGACTTTCAGAGGTCCCTTCCACCCTAAATTCTATAATTTTGTAGTTTAGAACTTCTCCACTGTACCTTTTGAGTCAAATCTGCTCTAATGAATATGCACATGATTTGTACCACTTCAGTGTTGTACTTCTCTCTTAAATGTTAAATATTCAGTAGTGATATATCTAGTTATATGCCCTGAAAATTTCAAATATTTCATGTATTGCTTAGACACACTTACCAAGATCAGCCAGGAGAAAACAGGCACATGTTGCAAGAAGGGAAACTCTGATTAGACATTTGGAAGGAAAAAATCATATTGAGGGTGGTCAGACACTGGAACGGGTGGCCCAGAGCAGGTTGTGGAATCTCTATCATTCGAGATATTTAAAT